>JAYKXP010000255.1:0-45088 GCA_037176845.1 Paramarasmius palmivorus | reverse complement strand
TCTAACCACTTGAGGACAGCCGTCATCTGCGGTGCATTGTCTGTCACCACTTCCTCGGGACATCCCCATCGGCATATGATTTCATCAAAGAACCACTCTGCAATCTGTCTAGCTGACTCGGTTTTCAAAGCTCTCGCCTCGGACCAATTCGTCAACGCGCAGCGTCCATGTACAACGTTCTTGCAGCCATTGCTAGCGGGCGACATCTTAAAGACGTCTACATGTATTTTCTGGAATAGAGAAGGAGTGTAGGTCACGCTCGGAGGTATCTGAACCTTCTCGCGCTGTCTGTTCTGGCATATCTCACAGGACTTGACGAACCATTCAACATCCGACTCTATATCCGGCCACCAAAATCTTTTCTCTATTAATTCTTTCGTAGCGAACATCCCTTTATGCCCTAGGCAATCATGAGATGACTCCAGCATCCATAGCCGTTTCTTCTTTTCGACCACTAGCCTGTGTTGACTAGGATCTTCAAAATTCCTTCTATATAACCGTCCCTCGTTATCCACAAAGAACTTAGATGCCTCTTTGTTAATCTTGGACTTTTCTGTTTCGGTCAGGTTCCTGATCGACGCGGAGTTAGGCCTAGATAGCCAATCTCTGATTAACGGCAGCCGATCATCTTGCGCGCGAGCGCGTTCTGACCGGTGTTCCTCGTCATATGGATTTTCTTTCTGTCGTTCCCCTGTCCATTCAGGTGGAAGCATGATATTCTGTAGGAAAGAGTCTAACACAACACCCGAGCGATATCTAATTCGTTCCACGGTGTGTGTATAAAACACATTTTCTTCCCGAGCGACTTGGAGTTCTTCCTCAAAGTCGTCCTTGGACGTAGCTAGGACCTTATTCAAGTAACCACCTCTAGTATCAATATCGCCTTTGAACGATTCAAACTCTAATGGTTCCTCGGACTCACCCTCGCCCATGCGAAAGGTAATCGGTTCCCCATCGTCTTGAATGCCATAGTTGACATCATTCATATTAGGTGGCCGAGGGGTCGATATGCCTCCAGGTGGTGGCCTAGATAACCCATCGGGTCCATGAACTACACCCTTAATGTGTACTAGTTCAAAGTGGTATTTTCTAATTTCCTCGATCCATCTATTTATCGTAGCATTAGGTCCTGCACCAGGGTTGTCTAGCATTCCCTTAATATAGCTAGCGTCGGTCTCTATGGTTAAATTTCTACATCCTATGGTCTGATATTTAGTGACCATCAACGCTAGCATGAGCCCATATAGCTCTCGTTTTGGTTGCGAGAATCTAGCCTCGCGCTCGTTCAGTGTTACTGACCCGAACCAATTAAAGAACTTTTTCCTAGGATCATTGCGATCACGCTGATATAGGTAGAAACCAACAGCTTGCCACGACGTATCTACAGCCAATGTGAGTCCATATGGATTGTCGTATTCAATCGGTCTCAAGGCTGGTGCATTTCTAAGGCCTTCTTTCACTTTTTCAACCGCCTCTTGTTCCTCGGGACCCATCTTATATTCAGCTTGGGGTCCTCGGATCTTATTGAGTGGCCGAGTAATTCTAGCATAGTCCCTAATGAACATACGCATTTGTCCAGCCGTTCCAAGAAACGAGTTGACGTCTTTCTTATCACGGAAATTTGCTGGATCCCACGATAGGACCACTTCTGCTAACTTCTCGTTTGGCTTTTCACCTTTCCAGGACACCCAGTGTCCAACAACTAAACCATCCTCTACACAAAGGTACGCTTTAGGTCCGGAGAACGTTACTCCACAATACTTCATTCGCTGACAGACCCTATTAACATTCTGGAAATGTTCCCATACAAATTGTCGAATACCCTTGTTTTCGGGTATAGTTTCATAGTGAGGTTCCTCGGACGTTTCATATCACGTCTTTGGTCCTCCTACTACTACATCGTCGATATATGGTTTACATATTTCAGGAATCTCATCCTGGAGAATATAGGTCACGTCATCGTGAAATATAGGGACTGAATTAGTCCAACCCATAGGTAGCTTTACCAATCTATGCGGTCCAAATGGCGTTTGGAACGTAGTCAAGTCTCTTGAGTCCTCGTCAATCAATCTTTCATCATAACCAACCCATATGTCTAATAGAGCTAGACACGAGTGACCTGAAAACGCGCTCGCAACTTCTGCAGTTGCTGGTGGTACTCCCGAGTACTGAATCGTGACTTTGTTAAGAGGCTCTAGACTATGTACTAGTCGCAAACTCTTTCCATCTTTCTTAAGGACACAGAACCATTTAGATCGGTACGAGGAACTTGATGGTTCATATATTCCAGCTTTAATTTTCTCTTTAATGATTCTGCAAACCTCATCGTAGATGCCAGGTGGTATAGGAATGTTCTTTTCCACCCAAGGCGTATGAGGGATAACGGGAAATTTCACAGGAGGAAAGAACTCTTCTTTAAAGGTTCCACCTTCCGAGGTGTCCCACGCAAACGCTTCTTCTTGCAGACTCATCATATGATGCATTAATTTTCTTTCCTCGGGCCATAGGAACCCCTCTGGATGATGTGCATCTATGATAGCTTTCCTTTCCTCGTTATATCTAGTGCTCGGAATGAATTCAGGGAGATTTGTCGATAGTGCCGGCATATCCGCGAGCGGATCACCATATATGTGGCGCTCTACCCTAAATTCCGAGGGCAAAGTAGCTTTGACCGGCTTGACTTTCAACGCAACTGGTTTGTACTTCCCATATACTGACACAACGTCCTGCATATAAGTTTCCTTTCCCACTCCATTTTCAGTTTGCGCGCGAGTCGCTGCCTCTTCTACAAGGAAGTGCTCATAGTGCATGACAAACCACTCGAGTCCTCGTTCTTTCGCCCCTCGGAGCAGTATAGGCCAAACATCTTGTCCATATAACCGTTTCCAATAAGCTAGGAACCCAGGATTCATGCTATCTGCCATCCAGATTCGCCATTCAATGTCATCATACTCGTCAGACAGCTCATCACTATCGTCACTCAGATCCCAGGGCACATCTAGTCCCCTGGTACCTGTTCTAATCGCTCATAGATATTTCTCTTTGAACTTCTTAGGTCCGAGCGATTTTAAATCTCGCAATAGGACTTGTGACGCTGACTTCCCAAACAGATGTTCCCATATGGAAATGAAATCTTTATTCTTTATCAATGAGAGCAGGTTTCTGAAACCTAGTCTCCTCTGTTCTAATCGTTGATGTTCTTTTGCTAGGAGAGAAGTGTCCTCGTCACTAGTGGTGAAATATACATCACTCGGATCCACAGTAGGGACCTCTACCAACTCGAGACCTTCTCTCCATAAGCTATAGGTTGCCATATTGTCTTTGTCAATGCTCTTTTGCTCGTAAGACTCTAGGACATCCCTAGCTCGCTCATCTAAACTATTTTTATCCAGAGCCAACGCATATGCTTCTGCTAGCTCATTGTTTTCGAAATTTTCTCTATCAGGGAGTTTCTATCCCTCCACTCGCACTTCTCCATGCTCATCGTACCCTATTTTCAGTACAACCTCTCCATGCTCGCCGATTATATCCTTGAGGGAGTCTGAAAATTTGCCGCAGCTTCTTCCTTCTTTGGCTCTTCTTCCTGACGCTTTTCCGCCCCTGCATTCCCATTCATCGGTACTAGGGTTGGTTCTCTTCTAGCGCGGATCTTCTTTCCCATGCCCCTAGGATAGGTACCTATAGTACACTTTCTCCCAGAATTAGGGCAAGTAACGGTGATGAACTGTTCACCATCGGGGAAGTTTTCGATCACAGAAGAAGTTAACACATCAAAGGGTCGTCCTAGGAGGACTTGGAACGGAGGATCATCAACTATATGAACTTGCAAGAACACAGTAATGTCGCCAAACTCGAATGGTACATTCCAAGCGATGCCTTTGGTTGATTTCAGCTGTCCATTAGCACTCTGCATATGCAAGGTAACCGTAGGATCCCAGCTTACTCCCAAACCAACTGCTACTAGTGTGGACATAACTACAATCTGCGAGCCACAGTCCTTGACGTTTTCTACTTCCTCGTTCAACCCATTGATCTTAGGGAACACCACTCGGAGGTTGTCAGAATTACTAGCCACTATGATCATGTCTTTTCGCTCGCCCTCGGGCACATCCTGTTGATATGTCTCAACTGGATCCCTCTGTACGACCGCACCTTCAGGTAATTTTCCCCTAGGCTCAGCCAATACTTCGAACACCTCCTCGAGCGCAATATCCTCGACATCTATGACCAAGGAATGCTCCGAGAGAACAGGTTTATATTCTAGAGGTTCCGAGGAACGTCTATATGACGATAACTTGCTAAAGAACGTTTTGGCAGGCTTCCCTGACACCTGGTGATTACACAGCTTTCTCATCAATATTTTTCTAACGCTAGGAGAAATAGCAGCAACTTCTTCAATAGACAAAGAGACCTCCGAGCGACATAGATCAGTAGCTACGTCCTCGTCTGTGCCTTTGAAGCGTACTTGCTTGTTCCCTAGCGCACTCGGTGATGTCCTTGATTTCGGATCATCGGCAACAATAGGCACTCTTCGGCTGACTGCTTTATGCTTTAGCAAGTCTTCTTTCGCCATATCGGGAGTGATATTTTTAGTAGGCACCATATCACTACGGGCCTTAATATGTTCACTAGGAACAGGTGGTCTAACGATAGGGAGCACCTCATCGAATAGTCGTTTCTCCGAGGACGGTTTTGACATCCTAGGTTCTACGTCTTCATCGTCCGAGAACTCATCGTCAGACTCCTTATCGCCTAGATCTTTTAATTCGACCCGAGGGGTCTTGTTTTCTTTACTAGTAGGTATATTGGAAGGAAGAGAAACAGAAGAAGATGACGAGGAATCAGAAACAGGAACAGACTTGGGTATATTTCTCCGTGGAGGCGTTGGTATCTCTACCACCACCGATCGCAGTTTTCTAGATCTAGATTTGTCCTCAGGGGCCGGTACAGGTTGTGGCACTCTAGACGTTGGCCCCATCCTTGGAGCTTCTAGTTTTTTGACCCTTGCGGGTTGCCTCTGCCCGAGCGACGCTGTTGACGATCTAGCAAGAGTGTCAGAAGGTGTTCCTCCTTCTCCTCTTGTTCCCCGATGTCTTCGTCCTCCATAGCTAATTCCTGGAACCTTTGTCCCATATCATCTTCCTCTAGCGCAAACATATAGCTGTCTGGGTGATAGCTATCACTACCAGGCCATCCTCGCTGCTTGGCTAACTCTTCAATCAAGTCCTTTCTAGTTTTATTCGAACCAGGTGGTATGAACAGCATTTTCAAACCATCTCTCAGGATGCCTCGGCCATCGGGACCATCGACTATCCACCCTAGTTCTCGCATCTTATGGTAGACCTTGCAACTCCTCGTGAAATGGTCGCTTTGACCACAGATGAAACAGTTGTTGTGGGGTGGCTGCACTCCTCGTGCCGCACTTCCTATCATAGGAGTCCCAGGTCGTCCCGCGGAAGGATTATAGAGCTGCTGACTTGAACTAGGACCTCTGCTCTGTGCAAAAGTCGGTGCTCGCATCACTCCTGGTGGCATCTGCCCATTCACAACCATTGACATCCAAGCTTCTTGCTTTTTCTGCATCTCAGCAATCGAGTTCATCATAGAACGAATGAGATCCTTCAAATCTCGAATCTCCGTCTCATGCTTATCCACAGATACAGACATCTTGTGAGAAATTTCATCGACTTCAGGTTCCTGTTTTATAGTAACAGTCTTGACATGCTTAGATGACACGCGCGGTTCTAAATCGTCGTGTCTATCCCTCGTACGTCTAGAGGCATTGATCCTCGTATATATATCTCCTAGTTTGCTCGTAGCAATGTTTAAAGCAACTTCCATTACTTCATCTAGGGTATATGGATCCTCTAATCGCCTATCCTGATCGTCTTTCTTCTTTTCTTTTCCTTTCCCTAGGGAAAGCTTATCGCTCTGTATGCGTTGTAGCATATTAACGATCTCTCGGATAAAGTCCTCTTCAAACGCTTCGAGGTATCTAGCTACTAGGAATGTATTTGAGACTAACGCGGGTGCTGCTGTGAGCTTACTCGCTTCATAGCGAAACACACGGTTATATGTCCTGAGCACGTCCTCGCTGACTTGCAGCCCTATGCTCTGGTGTCTCTTTACTAGACGGTCCAATGTTGTAGTCGATCCTCGTCCTTCCTTAAAGCCAATTTCCTCTTTGACGTCCTCAATAAACTTTTCATATGAGTCTCCGCGCGAGCTATCCCAGCCCACACAGGTCTTTCTCAAGTCATATTCCATCTGTCTGATAGCTATGTATATCTTCGCTTCATCTAGGGTAACACCACCTTCGAGGAACATCAGATCCAGGTCTTCTTCCCACTGTTCAAACTTTTCCACGCGGCTACCTTTGAGCAAGCTCGCAGGTCGCTTTACTTTACTCAGCTTGTCAGCTTTAATCTGATTTACTCCATCCTCGGAGAGGTCTCGCCATGATTCTCGCAAAGTAGGTGCATCAGCCATCTTTGTACGAGGAATAGCAGGTTTTTCTCTATAGATTCTTGTTCTAATGGATTTGTGCGAAAAAGGATTCCGAGGAGTCTTCTTTTTCTGTAACTCGCGAGCGAGTTTTGTGAGAGCTACTCTCAAGTTTGTGGTAAATTCTAAATGTTCTTCTTGTTGCTCGCGGAGCTCCTCGTAGGCTGCTACCGACGCGCATAGTCTAGTGACTTCAAGAAGTTCGTCTAGTGGTAACGGAGTATGAAACTCGTCGTCACTATCCAGATTTCTAGGGGGTGTAGGTACTGCTCCTACTGTTCTAGCTTTGCGGGGTCTAGGTGGAAAATCTAGAATGCGTTCCCCAGCTCGTTGAGAGTTTCTAGTAGTACGAGGCTTCGATTCTTGTGGAATCTTGTCTTCGTCCTAGAGATAGTCTCTTTTGGGTTGAACTAGGTTTACGGCCTAATTCAGGAAGTATATGAAAGCGTGGGCTATATAGCCTATGACACAAAATGTGTACTAATAAATGTAGAGCTCGCTCGGAGCGCTAGTAAGATTTCTTGTTATCTAGAACCACCCCTCACGGTGGGCTCCAAATGTGAGGCTTATAAAACGCTTGTGAACGAGCGAAATAATATGCCAAGTTGTGCGAGCGGGGTTCGACGTTGTCAAAGGATCCGTACAATCGACACAAGAAATCAACTAGCACACTAGTTGAACGTCTACAAATCACTAGGACACAAGGGAAGTGTACGAGCGATGAATGAAACAATGTAATATGGTAATATAGTCTCAATATGATCAAGACAACGCGAGCCAACCTATAAACCTATCTATAACTATTCCTATACGTTCCTATGACGCAAAATAACCTATCAAACCCAACAAGGGTAAAGACCTATTGTTCCTATGAAGGCTATGGTTACACTAGTCGAACTAGCACGACAACCAAAGGCACTGATTACACTAGTCGAACTAGCACGACAATCAGGCCACCTATAAGCTAGTGGGGCTCCACACTAAGCTTTAACGATCACTGGTGGGGCTCCACACTAGTCCTGAAACAATCAATCCTATCCAAAGAGTCTAGATGAACTAGCTCTGTCCTATGGGTATCTCAAAGTTCTTAATTTCACGACTCTAGTTCAATATAGAGAAGGGCTTTTCAAGGTTTTATTTTCCAAGTTATTTTCTAAGCACATGTCGCCTCTATGGTCAACGATAGAAGACAAGAACTCTGCTATTGGTGCACTAGGGCTACGTATATAGCGGGGTAATTGCTTGGAGCTTCCTAGGGGAAACCCTGCTGCTTATATACCCGCGAGCATACATATTTTACATATAAGTGAAAGTGGACACGATAAAGTAATAGTAACTATGCAAGAAATGAGAACGAGGAGAGGATTCTGTCCATATGAAGTAAGTATCTACCAGAAAAGGAAGGTTTGGATATATATTGGTCGGAATTCGACATTATTTTGCAGGACTGCGAGTCATATTGCTTTTTGGTTGCTAGGAAGTGGCGCGCGGATGCGCTGTTCCGCATGGTGCGTTTCGGATATCGGTGCTAGGACATAGTTATTCCGCTCGGAACTTGCTAGGAGTCCGATCTAGACCGAAACGCTTCGGATTCGTATCCGAGGAAGGTAGGCTCCATGCCCGTGTAGTTCTATATTATATTTTCTATGTCCTAGGACAGTCCTGGTACAGAATCCTATCTGTTCCCTGGTTATAGGACTATATGTCCCCTACTAGTGTCTGTACTAGCAGTAGGAATCCCAACTCGAAGCTCGAGGGATATTCCGATCGATATGGGAAAGCTGTTAAGCCCCCATATGGTCCTCATATCGATGACCCGGTTACTCGGACATCTCTAATCCTGGTAACTCTGCTCTCGAAGGT
Organism: Paramarasmius palmivorus; assembly: GCA_037176845.1. Lineage (NCBI taxonomy): Eukaryota > Fungi > Basidiomycota > Agaricomycetes > Agaricales > Marasmiaceae > Paramarasmius > Paramarasmius palmivorus. The sequence continues at coordinate 36,721 of JAYKXP010000255.1, read as the reverse complement.
GACTCGCACCTCCAGCTTCTACCGTATTTGGTATATAGCTCTGATTCGTCCCCTAGGGTCCTTCTATGCTGTGGTAGTTGGTCCTCGTTCACTATCCCATCTCATATGTCCCATAGCGCGAGTATAGTGTAGCCATATGACCTACTAGGAAGTCTACCATGTACAGTAGCATGTCCTCGTAAGGGTCCAGCCTGGTAATAGAGTATAGATACGGTCTACAGGTTTCGACGCGTATCCTAGCGCAATCATATAGGGCTAACGACGACATCAACGTCTATGCGCGCGCAGCTAGTATTCACTACGCAATGCATGCCTATCTTATTCCTCGTCATATGCGCACTACTAGGTTCCTAGTAGTGCTACCAAGTCCATATAGTACTTAGTACGATGTACTAGTGCGATTCTGAACACAACAATTAGTGTCAAAATGACTGTTTTTCAGCGATTTCGTTCTGGTACCCTCACAGCGTTTTATAAGCCTCACACTGGATCCAACTCCAGCAGGGGTGCTACTAATAGGCGCAAGTCCTGTGCTTTCCTTATCCTTTCACCAGTTTCACACTCAAAGACCAGGATAGCTGGGCTCTCATTCAAAGGTACTCCATTAGTGAAATCTCATTGCAAGTGCACTCACTGACACTTTACTGGCGCCACCACCAATGGAATTCACCACCATGACATAGGATCACCTGCCACATCAATCCATCACTGCTGCTGTCAGCCTAAATCAATTCCCAGGGCAGTGTTCAAGTCCTTGAGCACAAAAAATGGTTGTTTTCATCTTTATATTGAGAAGAAAAATTGTTGACATTCAGAATAGATACCTTAGAAAACTGGGAGTAATGCCTGTGGTAAGTATGGGCATATCTTGAATTCGTTCGAACTGGATAAAATTCTCAAGGAATTCAATTGGCTTACTCGCGAGAAGTCTGATGCCAATAGGTAATTGCTTGAGTCAAGGCTCAAATTGCAAAGTGAACCTGAGCTTGCTGGGCAACCGTAATGACCCTTCCCTGGAAACCTCTATGAAAATTATGGTGAAATTTTGGTAACTATGTATTTCTTACTACCTTTTTCACTCACTGGCAACTCCGTCATGGCTTAGGGGTTGCAATGCCAGTAGCATGCTCATGGGTGGTATTTGGCATCTTGACATTTTCAGTTCCTTGTTTGAACCAGTAGTTGCACTGTTTTTATTGAGCATTGGTAGTATTCCTTGAAGTAGATTCAATGCCTGGCCTTATTATGAACTATGAAATATTACTACTGAGTTACAATATTCTTTTCTCAGGTTGGATTTTTTCAGCATGGAATTTGGGTATTATTTACACAGATACCTGAAAAGATCAGAAGGGAACTTCAGCAAACTTGAACACACACATCTTGTAACAGTGATATGCCATCCTTTGTGTTCATTCCTCAACAATAACTTGAAGCACTTTGAGCATGCTAGATACAAAGCAATGCATGCAATATTATGAATTTTTATTGTGTTGCATCATATAGTTTGGATGTAGCAAAGTCCATGAACTAGGGGTGTTAGTTGGCATAGGAAAGCATGAAGGAACTTGGAAGAAACACTTGAACATTTCAAAGTTCCCTCATTGCAGTGTACTCGATAATCATATTGAGTGCAAAAGGCTCATTACTGCGAGAATCTAGTCAGTTACTCCTAGTTGATTGGTAGGTGATATGTACTTCATTTTCTGCCTCTGATCCCTAGTAGAATGTATTAGTTACATCTATACCACAATAGTAACCAAAATTATACAGAAATGCTACACTATGGCTGCTTTGATAGTCACTAGATGTGCACTTGATGGAGGTGCCTGTCTTTGAATGCAAGCACTCATGGTGCTGCAATGGAGGCTTGGCGGACATACCTCTGATACGACATCATTGGCCTGTCATCCGATTGCACTAATTTTGGCAGGTTCTGTCATTAGTAAGCAGTGCCTGAATTGGGCAGTAACCATCAAACTATGGCCCGATACTGTGCCCACTGGCAAAGCTACAATCTTCATCAGATACAGGCAAGCTGGCCTGGTAAGGCTTCTTCTGAAAGAAACCTACTTAATCCCAACATTGGAGATCAAAGCTACCCTGCTAACTTGTGTGAAAGTGCCTACAAGCTAAAGTCTCAGCGGTGGGCCTGAAGGTACTGTAGCAGTCGACATAGGCCTTTGCTGAAGGTCAGAGTGCAAGTGTTTGAGATACCTCACCCCTCTGCCTGTTCTCCAGCCCATGCACTGTGTTCATGCCCCAAAAGAGTACTATAGCTTGAACTACTATTTGGAGTCTAAGCATAATGATACTGTGTACAAAAGTAGTGATGCAAGCAACTCAGAAGCTTCCACCTACACAGTATGGCTTCAGTTTCGAGATGTCTGGCCAAAAAGATGGGTTTTAGAGATGGTGTCAAGAGGAGTAGGTCAGAAGGAACCATTGTCTTCGCTTTCTTTCACCACTCTTCCTTTAGATTGCACTGGATAGGGTATTTGTTAACATGCAGAAACCAAGAGAGAGGAACAGAGAGATGACCTACTGTCTCATCTGCACAGTTCTTCCTTGCATTTGGGATGTTGGAAATGGCCTTGGCTGAGAGCTAGACTAAGGAGTTCTAGAGTGTTGGGAATGTCGCACAGGGAACTCTGGGTGCCCATCACAGAGATGTATAGACCCTGTAGAGTGTAATTGTGATTTGTGTTTGGCCTGGATGAAATAGAAGAGCTTGCCTCAATGTTCCCTCTGGTATGTACATCCATTCATTGTTTGTTCAACCTCCATCCTTCATAGAACCTGCTTCAGGCTTGCAAGTTGACACCTTGGACAAAAAGGTGCAGCTCCAGTAGCGATGACTGCCATTACCTACTACGTAGAAGTTAGAACAAAGACAGGGAACAACACATCAATGCAGACATACCCTAAGAATCCAAAGCCTCATCGTCTTCATTGAATTGAGCCAGAATCAATGAATGTTGCTGGATTCTTTGAGTGGGTTAGCTACCGATTAACAGCTAACCAAAGGTAAGCTTACCAGCATTGCATCAAGGAACGACCCAGAGCTGAGCAGCACCAACAATGCTGAAGAAGAGCCAATGTTTTGATCATGTATGTATTCTGGATTTTAGTCTTATTTCATATGTCTAATATATACTGCTATCTCAGAACAATGCCATATATCATCTTTCTAAATATCTCATATGGCAAAATAAATTATCTGTGATCTTGTTAACACTTTAACCTTCCATCACTACAGTTTTCACAAGATGCCTACTCTCCCCCTCTGTCCTCCAATCCACCTTCCACCCTTTGCTCTACCTCATCCCTACTCTTCCATTGGACCTTTACAAGTCCATGGATCTCCTATTTATACTGCCAATAGGCTTGGATTGTAATCTCTCCAACACTCTTCTGTACAGAAAACACAAAGACAAAATTCTCCTGCTCATTCTTCCTTTCTTTTTTACCAATAGAGACTTCCTGTGTCTTTGGAACTGGTATCCCATTCATGTCTGACTTCAGAGTTGCCTTCAGCTCAATTGGCTCATTCTCTGTGTTATGCACAGATAACGTAACAGTAACCTCTCCTGCACTTGGTGCATAAAACAACACCAGGGCTCTTCCTGTAACCCGCAGTTGAATGTAATCCCCTCTAGCTTGGACATCTCTATTATCACAGGCCTCAAATCCCACCTGATATGCAAAACCTATCCCTTTTTCCACACTCTTCTTCCACAGTTTCTGATTTGTGAGAATTGCCTTGCAGTGTGGCTCTTCACAGGCTTGTCCTGGTCTATGGCACTGTGTTCCAGCAAGGCAGAAGATGTTTGGGTGTTTGGTAATATGGTTGGTGAGGGCTGATTTGAGGTCAGATGAGTCAGATTCAAAAGTTCTGAGGATAAGGGTTGTATGGGTTGTGTTTTGATTAGGATAGATGATTGAAGAGAGATATTCTCCAAAGGGTTTCTTGTTCATGCCATATAGAGATATCTCAAGGACATGGAGATTCACTCTCTTTTGAATGTATGGAATTGCTAATGCATTGTTGATTGCAACATAGGGCACTGTATCAGGTGGTGGAGCATTGGGCATGTATTGGAGTGCAAGACACAACTGATAGAGACACTTCTCTCGAAGAGCTTTACCATTGAGACAGGCAGTGTTGCTGATGAGTATGTTGTGAATGGTGGCTGGCAGAAGATGAGCCCCAAGTTCTATCATTGAATCCATTCGTTCAAATTGAAGATTTTGAATATTATCATAATTCTGCTGTGCCATTTGCTGAAGCTTATTGGATGTAACAGCATATAGCTTTTGCAGTACATCAAGCAGATAGGCCCATGCTTTCTCAAGCTGTACAGGATCCAGCTCTGCTAGCTTGGAGGAAATAGCACTATCCTTGGCAGATCCATATTTCTGATAGCGCAAGAGTATATGTTTCTTTTGGGTTGTCATCCGTACAATCATTGCACTATACCATTCTGTGTGCAATTGTGACAGAATTCTTTCCCCCCAATGTTGAGCTTGCTGCTCCATAAATTCATGCTCCCTGCCCCATATGTATACCTCAGCCATAGCACTCTCAAATATACTGAGAACTTCAGTGTACAACTTGATATCAAGTTGATCTTGAGCTGCAGTGCCATCCAGAGTCTCAGACTTGAATGTCATCTCTGGTGACTGTTGAGCTTGAAAGTATGCAACTGAAGAGTCCCATATTGGTCCAAGTTCAAGGTATCCTTGGTCAAGCCTTGATAATGGAAGATAGTTCTCAGAAAGATCATGCTTCTGGGATCCAAGAAAATTCCACTTTAATTGCATGGAGCTTCGGCTGTTTGTGAACATACGAGCTTGAAAATTATAGCTACGTTGCACAATATCACGGAACAATTGGCTCCGCAAGAAACCATCATTTGTGTCAACTTTGTCTCCAATCAAAACTTGGTAGTATGTAGGGAGAGAGCCAATACCCAGATGTGTCTCTAGTGCAGAGAAAAAGACACTGTCTGGGTTTGTCTTATGACTACAGCAGAGGAATGTGAACGTGCGTGAATCTGTGAGGGTTACTGTAACACTCAGGGATTTGTGTAGAGTGTTCTGAGTATGGGAACTAGTTTCTGATGAAGATAGTGCTTGACAGGGGAGTAGTGCATAATATAAAGTGACAGTATTGGCTCCAAGTTGCTGAATTGGGCCTATCCATGATCTTGCAGCTGCAAAGAACTCTGCTTCACTGAAAACAGTAAATGGCTTTTGAGAGCTTGGCTTCTCTACAAAGCCAAGTTCTGCACTGTTATATGGTGTTGTAATGAGGGGATAATATGGATCATCAGGATTATGGAGTTTGAGCTTCATTGTCAAGCCTGTACTCTCATCCCACGATGGGTTCAACCCCCATACCACCATGCGAAGCAGGGAGAGGAAGGCCTCCATCCCAAACCACACATAAGGTCCAGCTGGAGCATTGCTGTTCTTGACAATGCTGAAGCAGCCAACATAGCCAACAACAATCATCACCATGCCAGCAGCAATCAAGAACTGGTAGATGACAAGCATGGGGGAAACAGCCAAGAGAGCTTTTAGCTTATCATTTGGCACATTTTCTCTCCCTTGCTCTGTGCTGGAAGGTTGTTCATGCTCATGAAGGTAATCATGGATACGCTGTTCAAGTGGCTGCATTTTTTGTGTGTATGTTCCCTCAATATTGTCCTTCTTGTGTTTGGCTTTCATCCATTCAAGGCTTGTGTTGGTGAGGTGGTGGATCCAGAGCTGTAATGCTAGTTGGATATATACAGCACATAGGAATGAGCCAAATGAGCGGAGTACAGGATAAACCCATGATAAAGGGTTATTCCACTGGTGGCTGGCAAGGTAGATGTAGGGGGTGATACTGAGGATTGCACATAATGCAGATGTAAGTATTAGGTGTCCATTCCAGGAAAAAAGCAAGCCCTGTCATATTACTCATTAGAGTTTAATTCATGGGTGTAATAAGCTAGACACACCTCAATACACAATTTGAATGTATGACAAGTTCGGAAACCCAACCTCCAGCAAGCCCCCTTAACATCAAGAATCATTGTCCTATAATATTTCCCCCTGAAGTCGCTCACAAGTTCACTCCAGTACCACTATGATGTTGTCCAAATAGTTATCACCTCAGTGGCAAAGTAACAGAATACACCACACATACCGAAAAAGGTTTGCCTCCCCTTGTCCAATACCTTTCATTCAATTCTTTTACAGCAGCTCTCACATCATATCCCCCCTCTGCACGTCTCCAGCCTGACCACTCAAACCCCAAAACCAGGTTTGGATCATCAATATGCTGCTCCTCCAACAGCTTCTTCAGCTTCACCTCAGCCCCATACAGCCCGGTGTCCTTGTCAATCGTCACCATCGATGTGACAGACCCAGCTGTACCAAACCCTGCGTCATCTAACCACTGGCCTCCATAGAACCTGCAGTGCGTGATAGTGCCGATGCACGTCGCAAAGGCTGCCTTGGCACTCCCAAGGCTACCGAAAAGTGACAGGTTGGAGGCGGCGGCGTAGAGATAGCCCTTCTCGAGAGCGGAACCGACGTGACGCTCGACTTGTTCGGTTCCAAGCAGGGGAAGAAGGGCGGAGACATCTTGGATGCCACCGGAAAGGGTAGTACCGATGTTTTCTGGCGTATCGGACATTGTTGGATGTAGCAAAGACAAGGAGCACGGACGTAGCAAAAGCTCTTGAAAGAAAGGGCGGCTGCAAGTGGGTAAAATGGATTGTGGAGGAATGGGAAAGGAAGTGTGGATGATGGGGGTTCAAGTGAGAGAGCAGCCGCACACATGTCAGACGCATGCAAGGTCCTCATGTACAGTATGCGATAATACGCAGCCAGAGTTCGGTGAGCGCTTCGACATCAACACGCGGATGTCACTCACCAGCTTGCGCGAAAGCTCTACATCCGCCGATACTTGAAATGATATGCCGACAACCTTCCTACTCGACCCAAAGGACAATTGACCATCTGAGCACTCCTCCAGCTAGATGAACAAGTAAACCCAGAACCGTTGACGAGAGATAACGAAATGGTGATCCGGGAACAACGCGAGTACTCCTACTCGTCCTTGTTCCCCTCTCCCATGCCAGTACCATCGCAGCCTCTTCTGTTCAAATTTCTTGGAACGGTGAGATGCCTTCGTCAGCGTTGAGGTGAACCTGAGAGCGTCGAATAATAGTGATGGTTTATGGTCAAGGCGGCGACGCATCTGTCATTCTCCCCGACCACCATCGTCCTTTTCTACCGATATGCTCTCAGCCCTCTGTCCTCCTCCCTCCGTCCTCCAGCCTCCTTCCTATCTCCAGCCATAATCTACTCTTGCTAAAGGTCCGATGAATGGCACGCCTCCCTTGCTTTTGTTACCCGCGATCATGCTGATACCATCTCGCAGAACTCCCATTGCACTACACCAGTCTTAGCCCTCCTCCCGACTTTACCAACCTTTCAGACCCTCCCACTCAAGCTACATGGGGATGATCGCCTTCCCATCATTACTCTATTCAATCCCGGCATATCTCGATGTTTTGGGGCCGCAAAACCAACTTCTGCGACCCTTCGCCCTATTCGATATCTTGCCCGCTTCCGTCCGCGGCACCTTCAAGGCAACAAGAATCAGAGATCTATTTTTCACTCGCATTGGAGATATCTAGGGGGAATAACCCGGAGTGGGATGAAGGATGAAAACACGCACTTTCCGACCCTTTTTCCATTGCTCTCTCAACACCGTATCGCCTTCAGCTCCAGTCAATTCGAAAATATGCCCCCGTCCCGACACGAAACCCTCTCCGCTATCCCCAACAGCCGCATAGTGTGCTCACGCCAGTGATGTCAGCAACGCAAAGCCGAACAAAGGACCTGCTTGGTTCTCGTGGGTGTCGTGGGCGCCGGTAGAAAGTGGGTTTTGCAACTTTCCTTCTTGAAGACTGCTCACGCCGATCGCAGAACGTACCGAAGTTCGTTCAACTTGGGGAAGAGTCCTGTGGGGTGTTATACAGGCGTGAGTTCACCCCTCAATTTCTCCGCTACCCTGTTCACTCATAGCCACCAGCTACTCAGCAGCTACGACCAGTCAAACCCAGAAAGCCGAATACGCATACGGAGCGCACCCAAGACAGTATCAGCGATCGCTAGTATGAACAGTATCTGGGAACAGGTTGTCGGTCTCACAATCATTGATAGCCTCAAAGATGTGAGTACCTTCTTGTCTCTTGATGTTTGCCCTTTGTTCATCCTCTCATGTCGTTCAGATTTAGCTCGAGCTACAACCGATCCAACTAGCCTTGGGTCAGAACGCTGCAGCTGCAAATTCAGGATACGAAGAGCAACGGCAGGATAACATCAATCCAAGCTCGAGTACACGTGAACGATTCTTCAGCGTTCGGCGTTCAACGAGCAACATCGACTCCAAACGGAAATCTTGCGCGCTCATAACTTCTATATGCCTCAACCAGCGACACAAACCGTTTGGCTGATAGTTGATCTCGACTTCCGGTAGGTCACCAGGTTGTCCAAGTTACAGGTCTCGATGCTGATATGCCCTTAACTCAGGAATTGAAATCGTTGCAACATCGTTGGTACTTTTCGCCCCAAGTGGTCGGATTTTGTCGACAGTGAGCCCTGCCTTGACTATCACTGTATCGGTAGCTGACCACTCGAAGTATCCAGCCAACCTCGTCAGTTCACTCGACGATGAAGACTCGGTGGTTTTGGTCTCTTGCGTATGTTTTTGTCACCTCGTTATGCTCCGTTTTTGTCCTGACTTCAACTTCTTAGGTTACGAAGGTCATTACTACCAAAGCTCCGCCCTTTCATCCAACTGGGATACCTGAATTGCCGGGAGCAGCTCTTGCGTAGGCTCGTGGTCGAAGACATGCTAAATGGATGAACTCATCAGAAAGAGTACCGAGGTAGGCTTGTGTATTTTGTGTCGCTATATCAATCGCTGATCATGAATCCACTCTACAGTATTCATACGTCCTTGCGATGAATTTCTAGTGCTCACCACACGACGTCCCCAATACCCTAAAACCCCTTACTCTCGCTCTCGCAGCATTCCAAATGCAAAGAAAGAACCGCAAAGATGAGACAGTATGTCATCCTCGTTGCTCTTCCTTGCTTTCCGCATGCTGACGAATGCCTGGTATCTAGTACAATTCTCTCGACGGACCAAGAGCGGCTCCCATGATCTGCTCCTTTTTACATCATCCCTTTTCTCCGCCCCTCAAACCTGTCTCTTTGGTTTGGTCAAATGCCTCCAAAACACGCTATCTCGACGAGGTGTCGGTGGAAGCTTTTGGGTACCGCCTTTATCACTACTTATTTGCATACTATCGCTAACACTCCGCTCAGATTACAATCACCTGTCCTGGGGTAACTTTTTGCTACTGGTATCGCGGGCACGGGCTGAAGAAGAGGCAGGGGGATGATATCGAGGTAAGCAATGCCATTTCATTGGCATAGGCGTTGTTTCTGAACAAAGAAGGATACGTTTAGTTCTTCAATGATGGCGAGCAACACGAGTCGGTTCACCGTTAGTACCAGAAATGGAAGACATCAATCGGTCAGCCCTCAAGCCGCACATCGGAGCTCGAGAAGTGAAGCTTTGGGACAATGAGGTTTCTATGTGTGGGGTATGTGTTCTTTCATGCGGCCATACCACGCCAACTTGCTGACCTCGCTCAAGATAGAATCCAGCTCTCAGATGACTAGGCTCAAGGACAGGATATTGGACCTCTGGTTTCTAGTCGTTGTATACCGCAGACCCGAAGATCAGGTACCTCAATCACGGTTTCGGTCCATACCGTCTACAATGACACCTATAACCCCTTACCGATGCCCCTTCTACAAGCCCACTATGGAATGCACATGACCACCCATGCCTCCACTTTCACCTGATACTCGTCTACACGATACCCAAGGGCTGCGAGTCGGAGTTATGGTGCCATGAACTCGGGAGGTGTGGAATAGGTATGTCGCCTTCCATCTGTTCTCGTTCGTGCCTTAACCGTCATTATCTGAAGTTTCAGGATTACAGGTCACAACTCTGAGCCTTTGAGCGCGAGCTTCAAGGTGCTTTGAGCAGCTACCAAAGACGACGTTTTTGGATACCAGAACCTCGAAGCTCGGATCGGTATCAAAGGTACGTTTGTCCATCTACTCTGGGGGATGGTCATGCTCAATTACCGTTTCGTTCTACAGGATCTACGACTATCTCACAAACACCAAATGCGTGGGCATGGTGCTCGCTGACTACCGACATCGGCTTACCTACGTTCGCTACAACTTGCACAGGTTCGTTTCCGCAAACCTGTGGTCTTTGGGCTTCCAAAATGAAGCTCCGCGGTCGATACGCCAGGTCAATTTCATCTGACTTCGAAGGCGCACCGGGTACAGAGCCCATGCATCATCGGTTTCGTCGTTGAGATCGAGAGTTTGCTGAACTCCTCGTAGTGAAGGAGCGGTCTGAGATATACGGCAGAAGGGTAGCAATGAAGAACTACTGGCAAGGTAAGCTTGTTCAACGCTTTTGATATGGTAAATCATGCTTATATTGAACATTGATAGATGAAGCTACTCAGATTCTTGTATCAACACACGCGCGCCTTTGGTCAGGCCACAGGAGTTTCGTCCAAGACTGAAGTTCGATTTACATGAATACTTGAAGAGCGAATGTATCAGTTCAGTGACAGACGGGTAGGCTTGTTTTTCAGCTCGTTTACTCATAATAATCAAAGCACACAGGATGCGCAGACCTCAAGATCAAAAGTCCATGCTATGTTCCGATTTTGTGCTATTACTCTTACCTACAAACTCCAGGCAAAGGAAGAACAGGCATTGTACATTCGCTCGAAGGCGGTGTGAAGCCGGTATCTTCTTCGCTTTCAGTTCATGCTGATAGAGTACAGATTTTTGGTGTCGTGCGAAGAAAGCGAGGATCCAGGTCGGATACACTGGGCTTTGACACGTGTAGATGCAGAGGTCACCGTGTGTATTGGGCAGATATGAATACACGAGTCGAGTATATACTGCGCAGTACCCTGTTCCTAGCGCATGTCTCAGTACGGCGATGCGAGTAAGAGTAACGGAGACATACCGAATTGTAAACTAACCAGGCTCGGTCAGTGCTCGAAAAATGAGCGTATGTTAACCAAGGTCCGCCACCTTGGGCACCCTCGAGCAAAGCAGAGGCACCTGCGAAGATGGTGGTCAGTATACGCAAGACAGGAAACTTGGTGAACGAGACATACCTAGACCTTGGGCGAATGTCTTCGTTGCGAGTCTTGGAAGCTGGGGGGATCAAGCCCGTTGTATGAAGACAGAGTCTAGCTCGATGATCCTCTCACGGGATGCACCGATTCCTAGTGAAGATCGCTAGTTAGTAGTAAACGAGGGTGAGATTGGCGACATACCTTGACCAGATGTATTGTAGATATCCATCCTTGACGATTGGAGGGACTGGAGCGGTTAAACGGTCAGTCCAGCATAAGCCCGAGAAGTGAGGAAAGTAAGATACCCTATTGGTTGGTTCTGAGAGCACAGAGAACCAAAACGGTTTATTTTCAGAGTCTTCACGCGGAGCCTATTGTGTTGGCGAATAGGCTAGCTTGCAATACGACAGTATTACTGCTGAATTGAGAGAGACGAGACGTCAATGAAACGCCTGAGACGTTTCTGGTGTGCCGTATTAGCAGTATTGACGTTGAATGATGGATGAAAACGTACGACGTGGTTCCTTGTGCGTATTGAGCTCACCGAAGCGCGTCTTCACGTCCATAGAGTCGGCCCTAGAATTTAAGAGGTCGAGTTCTGCCATAGTGTGAGCTCGCAATCTCTGAGAATAGCCTGCAAGCTCACCTCGTTATAACCGGCCAATATCCGGACCCAGTGGCCTTTCCTATTTGAAGTCCTTCATACAGAGGTTCTCTATCACTCGTGTACAGCTTGAAGAAGAGATGAGAGCATGTATCGGTGAGAATGGTTGTCGTGAAGAGCCGGATGATGGTGGTTTGGGAACAAGAAGTGCGACGCGTCTTTTCGACCTGGCCACCATGTTCCGCTTCGAATTCACCACTTATCTTCTCGCAAGCACTCTCAGTCCAACGTCCAGCTTTCTCGTTTAAGGAGCGAGTGTAAATCAATAAATGGTACGTCGTTTTTATCTGGCCGCTGACGACGGAATTGAATCGCTTCTTTCTGCAGACTTTTGCAACGCTACCCACTCAACCCAGCCTAGCCATCGATATAGTCCATCCAGCTATCCTGCGAACCCAGAAAACGGCTCATTCCCAACGACCTCTCCGACCCCCAGCCTCCAAGCAACAAGCTTCAGCCCCACAAGACGCGTCTGTCGTCTTCCTTGACACCACCGGTTCCACCCAAGTTATCCTTCGCCATTCCGTCCACCTTTCATCTTAATTTGCTGGTCTCGCCTTGTCCAAGGACTATTAAACGGTACGTCGCGTCTTTGTTCACTCATGTCCCTCAAAAACTCATCTCACTGATATACCCTTCCCGTAGAGCGCTGAACACACCTTCTGTGTAATATCCCACTCAACTCCCACATCCATTCCGATCCTCCCGCCAAAGACACAAGCCCATCCTACATCTATACCCCCATCTACTCCTCCGGTCCTCAAACACCCTGCGCCGAAAGCCAAAGCAACAGCACCTCCGCCATTCCTCTCCCTGTACGGTGTCTTCCGCCTGTCCTTCATCCCAGCTCTCAGGACAAGAGGACGATATGGAGCTCTACGTTTCGCTTCCATTGGCACTGTGTTTGAATGGAAGAGCATTTGGGTGGAGTGACTTGGTGTGGTACACGATCTAACACCTACCGCTGCTCCAGCGCCCATATTCCTCAACTCCACCAGACGCGAAAAACCCCTTTCTCCAATCAAGACTCCCTCCTTCATTTCCAGAGATTAGATCACTCACTCGGGCCAGCAACGCGTACCCTAACAGAGTCCCACATGCCTAGGGTCTACTTGGGTGTTGCAGGCAGGCGTATAAAGCGGGCTTTTCGTTGTCTTCTCGAAGATGACGGTGCTCTGAAGAACGTGCCGAAGCATATGAATCCGTTCGTAATGGCCGAGGGTACTACGAAGGTGTCATGTATACGGTAAGTCTATGTCTCGGTTTTCCCGTTCACTTTGGTCACTCACAGTCAACGATTTTAGGTTATACACCCCTTTCTCCTTGGAAGACTCAACGCGCGTCGGACATGCATCCCGTAAAGCACTAGCCACCAACGTTTTGCGCTAGGGAGACCTCTTTTCATCAAAAGTCAGAAATAGGTGTGTTCTCTGGCCATCTTTTTCCGTTTGCAAATGCTGGTATCTTTCTGGTCTCTAGGTTTAGCAACAGTCCACCATCCACGTCGTAACCCCTGCTCTTGGTTCAAGTACAGGAGCTAGCGCTCTCAATGAATCAGAACCGGTTGTTCACGAGATATACTCGGCGAAATACAACAATCAGCCCTCAAGACGACCCAAAACTCTTGCGATACCTCAAGCCTTCGAACTTCAGTACGCCTACCTTCTTCGACAACGACAGAAGCCGCCTTGTTGGGCAAAACCTGGATCTCAACTCGGTGCTGACATGCACAGTAGGAGCGTTTTTGATGTTTTTGGGGTCGAGGTCGTTCGATTCGCCAGCTGACCACTGGCAGGAAAGGTATCAGCGGTTCTAGGTGTGTTTTCGTTGACTTATCCGTTCTTTCCATACTGAATCTGATGTGCTAGGTATTGAGAAACGGACCGAGGCCTGTCAACACTTGTGCTCGAACTGTTCAAGACAGGTTTGAAGGAGATCAACTTGAATGTGAGCTCTGTGTCTCGTCCGAAGAGAGCAACGGGGGCGACCATAATCGTGCAAGCCAATTGGCTTTGTTTGGCAACACCTTGGTCACGTGATGGGCCACGGGCACACGCGTCTGGATCAAATCTCGTAGAAATACGTGGTTAAATTATTGTGTAGCATACAATTCGCGTGAATAAACTACTTCAGAGAGTCCCCGGCGTGCTGATACTACCTGAGTCTCAACATTGTTGAGCTGTACACGTGAGACATCAGCCAGTGCCATCTTTCCAAGCTTCTCAGTAAGGTTTTGAAGTGTAGACACAGCTGATTTGATGCGAGCTATCTGCGCTATCTTCTGATTATCCACATCTGTTGGCGTAGCTTCATTCTGAGTAGGTGGCAAAGGATGAGATGAAGGAAAATCTTGAGGCAATCCACCAAAATGATGGACTGGAAGCCCATTGAAACGTGAAGCAAGAAACATATGCTTGCACTTCAACTGATTTCCCTCAAATCCAGGGCACTCGCATGAAATCACAGCTGCACGGCGTGCTCCCGAGGGATCCTTGAAGTCAGATACACCAACACGGTACCAAAGATCCGGGTCGGCAAATGATTGGACATAGAGATCAGGTGTCTGTAACGCAATCAGAAATGCAGCTGATGTGAATGACTCTGCATACCTTATCAGAAAGTTCAATAGGTACATCTATCCTGTCCTCGAGCTCAGTTGCGGGAACTGCTTGGGCCTTCCTTTGGCTTTCCCGCTCCTCCTTGGATAACCGTGGGTGTTCGTAGTCCAACCTGACCATTAAATCTGCTCGTCGAAAGTCAGGTTCCACCTTTTCTGTCAGTATGTGAAGTAGAACATCGACACGTTGCCTCCGCATAAGTCTGTTAGGAATCGTACCATCACGACTCGCATCGCCAGGGCATTCATCGGGCATCATACGAACTTTTCATTTCACGACACATCGCTTACATCTCAGTCTCCGAATTTTGCGCCTCATTGCACTTGTCCATCAAACTCGTTCTTCTCCGCTGTCATTCTCACCTACACGCGTTCAACACGTTGCTATCCCATGACCGTTTGCCTTCTCGCTCCCGATTACTTTTGACAATTATTCACTCATGTACAGTCATATTGCCGCACTGTTAGTCATTCCTATTCTATCCTATGCCCTTCTACGCTACCGAATGTTTCTCTCAACCCTATATAAGGCTCTCGTACATGTATCCACCTGCTCATAGCAGGTTTTGTGTACTTTTTACATCGAAATCTATCTATCTCAGCTTATCAGCTTCTCCGCGTGATAGCCCGATTGCTATTCAGCTCATCAGAATCATCCCGTCCACTTGCTAACTAAATACTCATCTCGCCATCCTACTTCGTCGCTTGGCAAGCTCCCTATCCCAACAATCACCTAGCGATCGTACGAGTGTACGATTCCTAACATAAAACCTGCTATCCCCTTGTCAAACCGACGACAAAATGGCCACTACAACGGTTACGTGCACCAGACATGTTAGTCTTGAACGCTCACGAGAATGCCGACACTCCATTTCCCATTACGATCGGTCTTCTCGCCATGAGCTGATGTCTGATTCGTTTATGCATCTCCATAGTGAAGGCAATCAGTTGGGTGCTAATCCTGACAATGATTGGGACTCACGGGTTATTTCGGCAGCTCGAATGCAGAACATGGGTTTCAGGGACGTAGAACCCCATGATTATCCTCTTCCGCCTTCTAACACGTCGGTCGAACATCCAAACGATATCTTCGAACCGATAGGACATTCTCCAAGCCGAGGACTAGGCGGTAGACCTGCAGAACTATTCAACGAACGTTATAGACGGGATGAAGAACCTTACCCAAATATAGCCTC
The DNA here is from genome assembly GCA_037176845.1 of Paramarasmius palmivorus. Taxonomy (NCBI): domain Eukaryota; kingdom Fungi; phylum Basidiomycota; class Agaricomycetes; order Agaricales; family Marasmiaceae; genus Paramarasmius; species Paramarasmius palmivorus. Next base: position 20,989 of record JAYKXP010000255.1, on the reverse strand, counting down.
GGTAATGAACGTTCCAGCACCCCATAATCTGCATCCACCGACTAATGTGCCACAATCCTCGCCTCTTACGCCTCCTGGACTACCAGCACTATCATCTAGTTCGTCAAGATTTCGTAACCCAACGTCCCTGAATGAAAGAAACATTCAATATCAGCAAGCTTATGAGGAAGTAATGGGCCAACCTTACCCTGGAACTCCGAGCTATGCTGAGGGGTACCCTCCAAATCAACGCTTCGCGCAAGAACTAATTGAAGAGTTAGGTATGCACTGCTATAACTTTGCAAGACGTCTGGGTATACCTGGCATTCATAAAATGAGCAATATGGAACACATCATGGCCATCCGCGATCTTCGACGAACTCACGATCTTGATCTGGAACCTAGAATTCGCAAAGTACTGAGTAATCCGGATAACCGACAGGAACTGGACCGACTTTACCGTATGAGTTTCAACCCGCATATCGACATGTGCCTTCCTCGTACTCCAGATAGTCCAGCTCCTTCGTATCATGTCAGTCGATATGATTACACCCAAGGTTCGACTACCTTACCGGGATACGAATCGTTCAACCCTTTTGAGCGTTCTCGGATTGGGGAGCCTAGTCGAAGGGCCTTGAATCGACTACCTTCTGAATCCAGTAAAACGACAAGCTATGGGCAAGAGGCATCGTCAACAACTCGAGTAGATACAATACCACCTGAAAACGTACCTTTACCGCCCTCTCACAATCCTCAAAGACACTCCGAGTCTTCTTCGCTGTTGGAACCGCGCACTGGGGAAACACAGGTCGTCTGGAATCCTCCTGTTAATGATTCAGTCAGACGCGAAGAATCCGAAGACGACGTGATCATCATGGAAAGGCCCAGTACAAGAGTCAATCTCCCGACCTCGCATCGTTCATTCACGGCAGATTCAGCGGGGTATAGGTCCAGCTTTGTAGGGTACAATTCGGACGGCGAGTTGGTATACGTGACGGTCCCACAACGAAGAATGGTAGAGCGACCTAGCAACCCCCATATGAGGTCAACTACAACGCAAAGCAGGGACATAGAAGAAGACATACCTTTTGTATCCACCTCTCCTACTCGACGTTTCTTCCAACCTCCAGATGTCATCCCTTCACCAAGTTTCGTCTACAGCCAGGAGCCGAGTTCTTGGGGATCCTTTCCGCGACCAGAACGATCTTCTAGTCCACCTCCCCCGAGCCCAAACTCTCGAAAACCAAGATTACGTCCAGAACCTAGCTTTGTATATAGTCAGCAACCCAGTTCTTGGGAAGATGTTCGGGAACCTACCAGAAATACTAATGAGCCGCCTCCACCTAGCCCTGCGTCTCGAAGACTCCGAATTCACCAGCACCGAGCTTCGAATACAGTCAAGAACCTAGTTCATGGGAGCAAGGATCAGTACGACAACAAGCAGATAGAACAATTCGGGAGATAATACCTAGGGGCCCAGCTTCAACCCAAGCTTCATCCGAGGAACCAAAAATCCAACCGGGACAGCCTAGAAGACAAGGATATGCGTATACACCCTATCCAGGACGTGGAAGGACGAGTGCAAGGGAGAACACGCGTCAGGAACCAAGTCGGTCAATTTCGGACCGAGACCAAACAAATAACGTACCTGTTAACCAAAGCTCCTCGGCTCAATCACAACCACTTCCTGATCCTATACCACCATCTACGAATATACCGATTTCATTATCCTCATCGTCCCAACCAGCTCCTTCAATCAATGAAAACGACATGTCATCCCCAGCAGCCCCAACCACCAATAATGAAGATCAATCTTCGCATGGACCAACGAAGAAGGAAAAAGGAAAGTGGGCGGCACACAGAGCACCATCCGATGAGGACTCATGGCGAAGGGCAGAAGCTAGTCAACCGTTCAGGCATACTCCACCGTCGGCCTTTGCATCTCTGAGAAATTCCCGGGTCGATACTAATCCATCCAGCCATACAACTAATGTTTCTGATAGGTTGCCAGTCTATGACATTTCCGATCTCGATACAGACTCAGAAAGCTTAGGAAAACGTCAGGCTCAATCCCAAGAACTACCGGCAGCCCCTGTTCAAGACGAGGAACGCTCGAGAACAACAGCTCAAGTTACATTTACAACAGGGGGACCCCCTTCACCTCCATCTTCGCCACCTACCTCTTCTCGACAACTCCGACCTTCCTCTTCCGAAAACTCATCGCAAATCTCACCTTTCGAACCTCAAGATCAATCTTCGTGGTTTTCGGAACGAAATGAACATCAAGAACTTGCACAGTACTCACGACAGTATCATGACAATTCCCAGCAGACTTCGCGATCACACTCGGGCTCTCAACATTCCAACAACTCCCAATCTTCTTCAAGATCGTATCATACCACTCGAGAAAGTCCACCAGGACCGCCTGGACCACCAGGACCCTCCGGTACACCAGGATCATCTGGTCCACCTGGTCCTCCTGGAAATCAAGGACCGCCAGGCCCACCTGGACCGACTGGACCTCCAGGACCAATGGGACCTCCAGGACCTACTGGACCCCCTGGATCCTCTGGATCTCAATCTCCGCAGAATCATGAAGACCGCGCTACTCGCGAAGCAATCAACATCGAATCAAAAATCGATGTGTGCAAACCAAAAGAATTCGACGGTACGGACCCCACCCAATGGCGTCCTTTTCTTAGCGACTGCTACCGCGTATTCATGGCGAAACCGACGATTTACAGTACTGAACAACGCCGAGTTACCTATGCGTCGTCTTGGCTAACAGGTGCAGCCGCAAGAACTTTCCAGAACTGGACCGAACAAGAATTTGAAACAGGAATATACACTCCGGCAATTCACGAGTGGGCTACGTTTACTCGCGAATTAGCACGATTATATGGTATTCACGACGAACTCCTACACGCCCAAGCTCAACTCGATCAAGTGGTTCAACAATATAACGAATCCTTTGCAAGCTATTTGGTATGATTTGAAGATGCGGCCCTTCGAACCCAGCACAATTTAGCAACACTACGCTGGAAAATGCTCAACCAGATTCGTGCTGACCTTCGTAATCGGATCACCTACGCCGGCAGCATTCCTCGGACATATCAAGAACTGGTGGATCGCCTTATCAGCATTGATGGTGCTCGGCAATCGTTTCAACTAGCGGGACTCAGCGTAACTTCATCCAATTACCGAGGAAACTCATCAGCAGCCAATGAACGACGATTGCCAACAGCAAGGATTCAAGAAGGCTCTAGGAATCGATCATCAAATACGCCTAATCCCAGTACTTCAAATAACAGGCTCGGTACAGTGACTCAGGACGCCAGGGGACAGGCTGCAATGGCTAACCAACGACAACCCGAGATCATTCGTTTAACAAGACAAGAACGAGAGCACCGCTTGAGCAACAACCTTTGCTTACGTTGTGGAGGTAGTAATCACTTTGCAAGAGAATGCACGAACGCCCCCAATACTCAATCCAGCCCTCAAGGAACAACAACTCTTCGAGCGGCGTTAGCAATCGAAGAGGATGTCGAGGAGGACGAACATTTTCTCGCTATGGACGGGAACGGAGATCTCTTTGGGCTTGAGGAAATTGAAGAAAACGACGATTCGGGAAACGACTTGGGGGCTCCGACCCTAGAGGAGGGGGAAATCTGAGCCCTACACAATCATCACCACCCTCAGCTCACCTATGCGCTAATTTTTCTTCTCAAGACCTCAATAAAACCACATACGACACTGCCTATTTAACCTCGCGAACAGAAGACGCATTTATTATTTCTACTACGCTATCTGAAACCAACACTACCGAAAACGCCCTGCTCGATTCAGGAGCATCGAGAATATTCATCAACGACTATACCGCCAATCAGGATCCTCAAAACATTGTCAATCTCAACAACCCTATCCGGCTTACTCTATTCGACGGCAAAGAAACATCTTCGGGACTCATTACCCAAGGATACCAGGGAACCCTTCGATTTGGAAATCGTACTTTGGATCCAGAACTGATGCTCATCACGAAGCTACACCCCTCGGTCAACATCGTTTTAGGTTTACCATGGCTTTGTAAATACAATCCGGCCATTGACTGGTCTCGCCTTCGTCTTTCCTTAGATCATCATGAACACCTCGCCGGAACCATCATTCGCAATCTCAATCTCAAGTCAAGAACACCGACAATAGAAGAAGAACCAGAGCTAGAGGAACGCCCAAATCAGCCTTTAAGACTGAACGAACCGGTACTATTACATGTTGATGAAGTGGCTATCTATCTACAAGAACAAGCTATACTTCAAGGGAAAGATGGTCCTCACCTTCGAGTCACCATCGAGGATCAGGAAGAACCTCAGTCTCAATATTCCAACATCCCTTACACGCTCAACGAAACTGATCCCTTACTCTTGCATCAAGATGAACTCGATGACTACTTCAATTCCCTAAGTGATGCATTACCTGACAACACACTGATCAGTCCAACTCTACCAATCAAGTCTCCGTGTTCCCCAATCCCATCGAAGAACTTGTCCCCTGTTCCACCGATACCCATGCCACTGAAAGAACAGGAAAAACTTGCGGAATTTAATCCCAAGACCCAGGGGCCACCTATTAGTCTTGTGGGAGCCGCACCATTCATGTCCCTCATCAAACAAGGCTGTGAAATCTACTCCTTACGAATGCAACCCTCAGAAGATCTCATTGATGACCCAAAATCAGGTACAACGAATCAGGAATCGATTCGAGCAACAGCTGATATCACGGAGGGAAATATCGATGATGAAATGACTCCTGAAGAACGCGCCAAATTCGAGCGCATAGTTCCCGAGGAGTATCACCGTTTCATCAAAGTCTTCTCAGCCAAAGAGGCCAGTAAAATGCCGCCCCATCGTCCGTACGACATGAAGATTGAAACCCAAAATGGTGAATATCCGCCTGCTGGAAAGGTCTACAACATGTCTGGCGTGGAACTTAAAGCATTAAAGGAGTTTATCGATGACATGCTCGGAAAAGGCTTCATTCGAGCCTCTAATTCGCCTATAGGTGCTCCAGTGCTGTTTGCAAAGAAGAAAGATGGAAGTTTACGGCTCTGTGTAGATTTCCGCGTGCTCAACAAGCTAACAAAGAGGAACAACTACCCTATCCCTCTCATCGGGAATCTCATTGATCAACTTGGACGATCCTCCATCTTCACAAAACTCGATTTGCGATCAGGGTATTACAATGTTCGAATTGCCCCTGGTGAGGAATGGAAGACAGCATTTCGAACGCGCTATGGCGCCTATGAGTTCCTAGTTATGCCCATGGGGTTGACAAACGCACCGTCAGTTTTTCAGCGATTCATGAATGACATCTTCCATGATATGGTTGACGTCTGCGTGGTCGTTTATCTTGATGATATTTTAATCTTTTCTGCCAACAAAGAAGAACACGTCAAGAATGTATCCGAGGTATTACGAAGACTCGAGCAAAACAACTTGCGTCTGAAGCCCGAAAAGTGCGAATTTTGCACCACTTCAGTCGAATATCTAGGAGTGATCGTATCTTCTGAAGGTGTGAAGATGGACCCTCGCAAGGTAAACGTCATTCAACAATGGCCGACGCCCACGAACGTCAAGGAATTGCAAGGTTTTCTCGGATTCGCCAACTTCTATCGACGCTTTATAGATAACTACTCGGGAATTGTCAAACCTCTCACAGCATTAACCTCCAAGAAACGAGCGTGGCATTGGGACTCTGGCTGCCAATCAGTCTTTGAGCTACTCAAAAAAGCATTCACGAACGCACCGATTTTGAAGCACTTCAATCCCGAGCAGCCCATCGTCCTAGAATCAGACGCGTTGGACTATGCGATTGCGGCCATCATCTCCCAGCCCGATCCTGCTACTGGAGTTCTTCATCCCATCGCGTTTTTCGCTCGAAGTATGAATCCAGCTGAACTCAATTACGACATCTACGACAAGGAACTATTAGCTATCGTAGAATCATTCAAACAATGGCGCGCTTACCTTGAAGGCTCCAAGTACCCAATTCAAGTCTTCTCGGACCATCACAACTTACAATACTTTACGACGACCAAGAAACTCAGTCGTCGCCAAGCCAGATGGTCTGAACTCCTCTCTTCCTACGACTTCAATATCAATTATCGACCTGGGCGGTTAGGAGAAAAACCGGACTCACTTACTCGTCGATCCGATGTCTATCCAAAGAAAGCTGATCAGGCCTCCGCAAATCAACATAACGAAAAGATCTTGCTTTGCCCAGAACAGCTTTTAGCTGCGCTCATCCTCAACGAAGATCTTGAGGCGAACCAGGTCAAGAAGGCCATCAAAGATGATTACTGGATACAAGCGCAAGATGAACTCACCAACAACCCGGATAGTCCATTCCAAATTGAAAACGGACTGCTTTTGCGAGAAGGATTGATCTATGTGCCTGATCACCAGGACCTCCGACAACGTCTCATCAGAAGCCACCATGACCATAAGTTACGAGGACATCCAGGGATAAGAAAAACGACCCAACTACTGCATCGGATGTATTTCTGGCCCCGAATGCGACGAGACGTGACGAACTATGTGCGGTCCTGTCATGGTTGTGCTAGAGCCAAGTCCGCTAGGCAGAAGAAATTCGGGTTATTAAAGCCGTTACCCATTAGTGACCGACCCTGGAGCTCGTTATCCGTAGATCACATCATCGAACTCCCTGAATCCAATGGTTGTGATGCTATTATGGTCGTTGTTTGTCGATTGACCAAGCAAGCAATCTTTGTTCCCTGCAAAACGACAGATTCAGCTGTGGAACTTTCGCGCCATTTCATTACTCATGTCTTCGCGAAGCACGGCCTACCCATCAACATGGTTTCCGATAGAGGAACTACCTTTGTCTCTATTTTCTGGCGGAGCCTGTGCCAAGCGCTGGATATCAAAACGAATTTTTCCACCGCCTATCATCCAGAGTCAGATGGTCAGACTGAAAGAACCAACCAAACACTGGAACAATACCTGCGAATGTTTATCAGCTATGATCAGAACGACTGGTACCATCTACTGCCTCTGGCCGAATTCACGTACAACAACACCACCCACAACACCACTCGCATATCCCCCTTCTTCGCCAATAAAGGCTACCATCCACGTTTGACTATCTCTCTCAAAGGAATCACCAATCATGCAGCTCAGATGGTCGCCTCGGACTTGCAAGCCCTACACGAACACCTGAAGGAGCAAATTGATTTAGCCAATCGAACATCCGAGGTCTACGCGAATCAAGAAAGACGAGACTCACCGGATACCTGGTTGAAAGGAACTAAGGTGTGGTTGAACACAAAAAATATCAAGACCCGCCGTCCTAGTAAGAAATTGGACTACAAACGAATCGGACCATTTGAAATCAACTCACGAGTCTCCACCCATGCCTTTCGCCTTAAGCTCCCGGCATCCATGAAATCCCTCCATAACGTATTCCACGTCAATTTGTTGTCAAAATATTATCCACCGGATCATCAACAAGCCCCTCCGCCACCTATCGAAATCGAAGGAGCGGATGAGTATGTGGTAGAAAGAATCTTAGATTCCAAGAAAGTCAGGGGTCAGCTCAAGTATCTAGTACGATGGGAAGGGTACGAACCTCACGAAGATACCTGGGTTCCCCTACGAAACGTCGCAGGGGCATTGGAGGCGGTCAGAGAGTATCAGGAGACGCATCCTGACAAGCCTGGGGCAACCGAAGAGGAACTTGGGGCACTGGAACGTCCGAAGACACCTAGAAAGAAGGTTGCACCCACCCTTGTACAGCCTACCCCTCCTCCACCGGCACGAAGATCGCAACGACTTCAAAAGGCCTAAAGGACATATATTCATAATTGGCATACAACATAAAGCACGATCTTTACCTAACGATTCATTCTTTATTAGCATCTACTCATTTCAAAATCCAACAAACACTCACTACACTTTCCGCTATTCAATTTGTCTCTACTACCGCCCCTTCCTCCACTTCAATTCGGGGACGTTTGCATCCACGAGGGGCATCAGGGTTTGAACGAGGGGCTGAAGGAGGAGATGCCATTCCAGGAAAGTATGTGAACTGTCTGATTTACCACAAACAGGGTGATCAGTAAATAAAAGAGAAGAGAACCATGATGTATAACTCACCCCGTAGGCCCAAGATGCGTCTCTACTCTAGGAATGTCCAATCGAGCCGAGCCTAGAGTGGCTACTAGACCACTCTCATCGAAATCCCCAGTTATCATCTGGCTTATCATGTTTGCACGAATGACGAAGAAAAACAGCTGCTCCACCTGCTGAAGTCCCTCCCCTAATGCCTGAATAAGGGTGTCTTGAAGAGGTTCGACCGGAGACGCTGTCGGTTTCCACAGAGTCTTCATCAACAACGAAAAGGCTTTGAAAAGTGCAGGTGAAACCCGGGCCATGTTTCCTCGACGAGCCATTAACAAATTCTCCGAAAGATCTTTCTTGCTGTTGTAAAGGGTGACGACTTCAGATTCGAGATGATAAATGTGCAGGTCGGCGCGTTGATAACGGTCTTCAAGATCCTTGACCGTTCCACGTAGGACGGCAATATCGGATTCCAAAAGGGACCCGCGATACTCAGCCTCTCTGAAGGACTGTTCTATCTCTTCCTTGGCTTCGAGAGTTTTTTCGATATTGCGGTCCAACGAAGTAATCACTCTGAGAACAAGATCAGTGTACTACAATTGAACCCCATAACGGAACCATTCACCTGTTCTGAAACTCGAATTTCCTCTCCCATTCCTCTTGGGATAGCACCTTCTCCTGCTCAAGCGCCGCGACCTGAGCCCGCAATTGAGCGATGATGCTAGAGACAAGGGACCGATGAATGAATTACGTCATCCCAGATACTTTCAAATCAACCATCATCATCACTCACCGGTCCTTTTCCTCCAACTGGTTTTCTCTATTCTTGATCGCCAATTCTTGATCTTGAACCCTTCGAAGAGTGTCTTGGAAAACGGTGGCAAAAAGAGGTCCGGGCAACAACGAGCTACAATAAAGTCAGCAAGTACCCGTCAATCCTCAGTAACCAACCACTCACCCATCTTCAGTCACGCTCACCAGAGGGGCTAACGGTACAGAAATCGCAACGACGGCACCACTGTCCTCAGACGCGGAATCCTCGGAGTCAGAAAGCTCGATGATCGATGGAGCTTTCTTGGGCGCAGCCTCATACAAACTGGAATCGACGGATGAGTCGCGAGAGTAGTTGAGAGAAAAAGAAGCCATGGTGGTTCTGGTATGTCAAGACCCAGTGTTCACGCTCTATTTAAACAACTCCTGCTCCCTCAATTATCATACTCTCCCCACAACGGATGTCCTTCAACAACTAACTTCACCACCCTGCAGCACGTTTTGATTTCGCCGCCAACACCATACGAACACCCTCTTTCTAGAAGACGCCACTTCCTACCGATGAATCCCACTACCCAGCCAATGTGCCCCTTATCCATGTTCTGATTTGCTGACCCTCGCGGACTCGGGTCTAACAAGGGGGGTACTGTTAGGAATCGTACCATCACGACTCGCATCGCCAGGGTATTCATCGGGCATCATACGAACTTTTCATTTCACGACACATCGCTTACATCTCAGTCTCCGAATTTTGCGCCTCATTGCACTTGTCCATCAAACTCGTTCTTCTCCGCTGTCATTCTCACCTACACGCGTTCAACACGTTGCTATCCCATGACCGTTTGCCTTCTCGCTCCCGATTACTTTTGACAATTATTCACTCATGTACAGTCATATTGCCGCACTGTTAGTCATTCCTATTCTATCCTATGCCCTTCTACGCTACCGAATGTTTCTCTCAACCCTATATAAGGCTCTCGTACATGTATCCACCTGCTCATAGCAGGTTTTGTGTACTTTTTACATCGAAATCTATCTATCTCAGCTTATCAGCTTCTCCGCGTGATAGCCCGATTGCTATTCAGCTCATCAGAATCATCCCGTCCACTTGCTAACTAAATACTCATCTCGCCATCCTACTTCGTCGCTTGGCAAGCTCCCTATCCCAACAATCACCTAGCGATCGTACGAGTGTACGATTCCTAACAAAGTCCTAGATAGTGGGTTTTGAGCTGACAATGCCAGGACTCAACGTAGTTGTTGGTTTCAATCTTATAATGAGGTGTATCCTATGTATGGTGTCAGGATTGGTCAATTGAAAGATGTCAATGAGGAAAACTCACTTTTCTCCATGCCATACACCATCCCTCTCGCTTTGCGTACCACTCAGTCTCCAAATATTTAATCCATTCCGGAAACTCAGTATACTTCTCCAGAATGTCCTCCCACTCACTATCAAAGTCATCGGCTGTCACTGAATAGACAAGACGCTTGAAGTCTTTGATAGCCTCAGACCGGAGGGTCTGATTTTCCGAAATCTTGGACTTGCGATCACCGTCAGTCTGTGCAATAAGCTTTCGTTTAGCTTGTTCTGTCACAGCTTTCATGACGTGCCATAAACAGAGAAAGATTTTGACATTTTCTCCACAGGCACTTCGAATTCCGGCAGCTTCAGCATCTGAACAGTCAATCATCCATGTGTTACACAGGAAGGAGAGGGATGTCCGGAGCCAAGAGATGAATCTAGAGACTGCATACTGTGCCTCACTGGGAGTAAACATGAAGGCACCAGGAGAGCCTTTTCCTGTAGTCACATTCTTGAGTAGAATGGTGTACAGGAATGCCTTCTCCTCTTTTCCAGAGGCGGAGAAGCATGTATTATGTGTAGAATCCAGGCACGCAATCATGCCGAATCGCTGTAACAGCTACATTTACGCAATAAGCACATATACTATCAGTTGATCAATTCCGACGTACTGTCTGTTGCCATGGAGAGACTAAAGCAAATAGGTATGTTGTATCTGTAGGGAGCGTGCCTCGTACTTGCTCATAGAGCACTTGATATCCCTTTTCTTCGAGTTTGACCTTCCACATTTCGAGGCTCTTGTGGCCATCTGAATCCAAGTGCGCAATCTTTTGCAATCGACGCCGTAATGCATTGTACACGTCCATATAAGTTACGCGTAATACATCAGGTATCATATCAGCATCCCCACGTTCAATCTGTATGGAAATTAGCACTTATAGTACTGGGAAATGAGGGCACGTACCTGCTGCATAATCTGTTCATCAAGGCTTAAAAGCGGCTTAATTGCAGCCCAGGTCAATCCTTCATCAACCTTCTCCTGAATCCAGTGCTTCACTCGCAGAGTGAGCATAGAGTCTTTTGACACAGAGACCTCGTGATTTTGGTGCTCATGGTGATATTCTATTTCCACTACGTCTGTGTCAAGCCGCTTTCGGAAATATATTTGTGCCCTGCATTCAACTTTGACACTGCTGTGATAGCGGTTTGGTCGCCGCTTGCTGGGGGAAAGGTCCGGATTTTGCTCGTCCTTGTATTTTCCGGCATGTCCGCAGACCCAGCGCTCCATCCATTCGAATTCTCGCTTTCTTCCCCGCTTTGTTGCCGTAGCATCTGGATAGGGTGATGCTGTATTCAATTGAGATGAAGAATAGTTTGGAATGAACTTTTCACGCACCTTTCTTACGCGTCTTGTGCTCCTCCCGATCCCATGGCTTCTGGCAAATCCATTTCGAGATAATCTGGCGTTCTTGAAGAAACTGTTCGGCTTCGGCTTCGGAAAGTTTGAATTGAGCTACCGGAGTCTCGTAAACATCTGTTGATGGTGATGATAGCGCGCCTGAAGAAGTAATTTCATTGAGAAACTGGCGAATTTGGGCTTCGTTAACTGCCTGAAGCTTCCGTGTAGGTTTGGACATTTCTTAGGACGTCATAGAAGAGGAAAAACATGTATATTTCTTGGGACAATGGAACAATCTAATCTAACAACCAGATGGGCCACGGAAAGGCCACGGAAATCACGTGTCACGTGAGCAAGGTGATGCCAAACAAAGCCAAATGGCTTGCACGATTAATGTTGCCGGAGCAACGGTTATTCACGGTTGTTTTCCACAGCATCCTTAGCTCTACGAAGAGCACGTTAGATGCCTTTTTCACTGCCTTATCTTTTGAAGTGCTGGCTCTCAGCTGAATGAAAGCATGCCGTGCACGGAAAGGAACAAGAGGACCTTGTCCATTGGCAGTGGTATGTCCTTTGTCCTTTGCCTCTACTTTTCTTATACACTACGGGGAAATGGTTCTTCTACACCTCAGATAATGAATGCAATATGAAGGCAGGATATGGAATTAAAGACCAGAGAAAACACATAGGGTATGACTGCAACATTTAATATATTTCTCTCATACTGTAGCATTGACAATATTTCCATAATTCCATGTACTTTGCATGTTTTCCTTCATGAAATATACAGTATAATGCAGAGCAGACAACTTCTATAATATGCAAAAACAATATCATGTATTTCCCTCATAGTGGTGGATATAAAACAGGTCAATAATCCCATGAATTTGAGCCATTTCTGCTAAATATTACTGAGGGATATATTCTATATTTTAAGCATATTGTCTATCCATACTGCAAGTAACACAATTTGATATCTTTCCTATTCCAAAAGCACTAGAGAAGAGCTAGAAGATATAGTAACTTCTACATGTTTTATGTTTCTGAGTACTTGTTGACAATGCTATGTTTTGACATCATTTTCCAGCTCAGAAAATACTAAAATATCCGGGCATCCGGATTTCCGCATCCGGAAATCCGGTGGGAACAGGCGCAGACTGACCGGTCATCCGGATCTCCTCATCCTCACTCGCACCTAAACCAGCAAACCATCCACGATTAGTTCGGTTTAATCTATCCTAATAATCAAAATGGATCTCATATCACATATCCTGCCTGAGCCAAACTCTGTATTACTGGACCCACGACCTGTGGATTACACTGCGAAAGCAATTCCCGAAGACGACCGCCCCCTTGCTTTGAGAACCTCACCATCTCCCCGCCCAAGTACTTTTCCGGGTCGCTGACATATGCAACTGGGTCAATGTCGACAGATTCAGATGTCGCAAGTCTGGAATATGCTGCTTGGTAGCCTGTGCTTTTCTCTTCTTCGTCTATTGCTGTCATTGTGACAAATGTGTCGTCGTCGGTTCCAGATGAAGATTTCGCCTCTTTCAGCGTAGTTCCTGGCGGACTGAAAAGTTTGATGATCATGAGAGATTCGAAGGCTGCGGCCCTGTTAAATGATAGGGTTCCGCGAGATGACGCCGAGGATATCAACGAATCGCTTGAGCAGCGCCTGGTAGTTGGGTGAAAGAGACTGCCGTGCAGTGACAATGACTCGCATTGTACCTGATGAGTACCAGCTGTTAGTGAGGAGAAAAGAGAACACTTGGGTCTTAGGGACATACATTTCATCAGATGGTCGTTCTCAGCAACCTTTTCTGGGGTCCCTGCAGCTTCGGTTTTGGAAAGTAGAGCATTGATGAGGTCATTGGCGGTTTCGTGAATGTCAGTTTGAATGAATCTGAAATGGTATTGTGAGGGCTAGTCAATGAATAGGAGCATGGGACATACAGCATCTGACTTTGACCAGGTTGTCATATCAATATCGCTAACACTCTCTCGATGGTGATTGCCATATAGGTGTATACGTAGTTATCTGACTGCAGGTGTCTTGCTAGCAGTGGAAGAACGTAAAGCAGTTGTTGTTTGGTGAGCTATTTGAGGGATCAGTAATGACTAACAGCCTAATGTAGGTGGCCTCTTACATACTTGCTTTCGGAATGTGTACAAGAACTGGATAGCATCCACTTGCAATATCGGATGTACGTTGCCCTGAGCTTGCAAGTCCTCATAAACGTGGTCCGAGAAAGACTTGACGACATCAACGAGTGCATTCGTTGCCGTAACACCGTGTTGAGCGGTTGCGCCTTGAGAAGCAAGGGCAGTGGGGAGGTAGATTGCGCTATCTTTGGCCTTCCACCCTTCGCTGTCTGTGCTCTTCCCAGCTTGAACGTACTCGGTAAGGCCTCGCTCAATCCAGTTGCCGACGATGCTAGTGGTGACCTTTTCGCCCTCACCGCCTCCAGTACCGACGAGGGCTTTGACAACGTCTGCAGCTGCCTGACGACGGGTAACACCTTCGTTAGATACTCCCACACCTTCTGCACCTGCACCGCCAATAGAAAGTTCCAGACGGATGAATTCAAGCGGGTCATCCCCAAATTGCCTAGCTCATGTTGGTGGAGAGAGACCTAGAAGGCGGATTAGAGGTGGTCAGGGCTTAGCATGAAAGAAGGTACGTACATACATCCGGAATGACGACGCCTTCAACCAAGGTAGAGATAGTTTCTGTCGTAGTGAATAGCTGAGTGTAGTGACCTGAGCGGATCACAGTGGAAAGGAAGCGAAGGCATTGGGAGACCAAGGGATCATCTGAGACACTGGTAAGGCTGTTGGAACCTACCAGCGACCAGACGCCTTGGACAAACACGGGTACGGCATTGGATTCAAGTAGTTGTTCAGTGTATAATTTCACAAACAGCTGGAAGGGATGAAGGAAAGTCGAGCTCCGCAATCAGGGCGACTGATTCTGCGACTTGAGCGCGTATTCCTTTATCTGAGGGCCCGAAAGTTGGAGCATTACTGGTACAAGCCGCGATCGTAGAGCTGCTTTGTCCTGTTCTGCAAGTGGCTGTACATCCTATAGCAAGGCTGAGCGACAATATAGGAGAAAAAATCTGCAACGCACTTGTTGGTGAGTCTGTTGGAACCTACCAGTGATCGGACGCCTTGGAGAAACGCTGGTACGGCGTTGGATTCCAGGAGCTTTTCGGTGTATAGTTTCACAAACAGCTGGAAAGAATGGTGAGATATCACTTCTAAATTTGTGGAGGGATCGTTAGACTTACCTCGACGACTTCTAGGGTACCTCTCTTGAGCTGAGACGGCAAAGAAGGTGTTGGTCCACCGGGATCGCTGTTCCTGAGCTCATCCGGGTGCCATGGATCCCATGAACATGCATTGGGATCCATCCTGATTCGCTGGTGAAAAAATCCTCGTGGGACTGTCGGTGGGATATCTTGACACGTGAAGTCATGGTAGGTTTCTGCGAGCAGGATCATGCATCGAGTTCGAATGAATTTCTCGGGTGTAGGGAGAGCGTTTTTGAGTAGATCTAGACTTGTTGCGGTTCTTCGGAAGAGGTCAAGGAACGGGTCCGTAAACTTGGACATCACGAGGTTGATCTCTGTGAATAGTTGGTCAGAACGAGACAATGCCTGACTGCGGGCAACACACTCGTTGGATGCTCCTGCACCCCCTGCACTCCCGTGGAGAGGTCAGGATGGGTGAATTCGAGAGGGTCGTCCTCGGATTGTTCTGGCTCATGCTGCCGGAGAGAAACCTAGACGGAGGACTAGAGTTTGAGGTAGGTCAGGGCGCAGTATAGAAGGAGGTACATACATTGGAAATGATGACTGGGCTTTCGTCAACGTAGATACAATCTCCGTTCTAGTAAAGAGTTGGGTGTAGTGACTGGATGCGATTGAAAGGAAGCGGAGACATTGCGAAACCAAGGATCATCCGAGACGTTGGCGAGTCTGTTGGAACTGTTGCTTGCCTAGACGACTTTTACAATGACCCTCTTCAGTTGAGAGGGGTGAGGAAGGTGGTGGTTGAGACGCCTTCGTTGTCTACTCCTGCAACTCCTGCACCTCCTGCACCTGCAGGTGCCGCCAATAGAAACATCAAGCAGTTCTGTCGTTCTCAGCTCATGTTAGCATAGAGAGAACCTAGAAGGACGATAATAGGTGGTCAGGTCAGGCCTCAGCATGAAATTTAAAGATCTAGAAGGTACATACCCCGGCAACAACGACTTTTGTCAGTGGATGATAGCCCTGGTTTGTTACATGACACTGGAGGCTAAAATGGTCGATAAACGGTCATATATGATGCCATATGTGGGTCTGTTGTTTGGGCTTGTAAGATGGATGAAGGTCCGATCTGAGGTTGTACATGTCGGGATCGAGTGAGACGGGACCTGCGGAAAAGTAACCAAGCGTATCAGTAAGCTGCCTGGGAGCAGCAAAGTAAATGGAACATACCTTTCACTTGCTCCTTGAATGACGATCAAGGAGATTGGGAAGAGTGTGCTTGCAAGGAGATAGGAAGAGGATGATGTCGAGGAACATGGTCGTCAGCAGCAGAGACGCGTCGCGCGCCTTATTCCCATACCACTATCGTCTGCCTTCCTCGACTCGTCAACACACCCTATCAGACCCTCTTCAAGATATGGATCAACGCTATTGGAGGAAATGTCTGGCTTCTGCGGGACGTGAATAGGAATATCATCGTTGGGATGCTGTTATTGAGTCGGTGAGTTTGCAGGCTGTTCGTCATGATCAGAAAATTATGCTCAATTAGCGTCACACAGGATCCATTTCCTATATACCACCAATACATGGCAGAAATATCTCAGAGCGTAGGTGGGCGAGCATACTAGTACGTCCCCAAATTGCCCAACATTCAACCTCGACCATTCAAAAGCTCGCACTTTGGTAGAGCTGCTCGATCCCATACTTATTGTGGTACCAGCAAAGACATTCGGGTCATCTTTCACATCCTCGGATCCACAACTTACAAGAGATTTTGTGGCATTTGAGCGGTTTCCCTGTCGGTGTCAAATCATTTACATGAGAGCTAGTGCTCTGGATCTGCAAGTTCCTATTCGCAGTAAAAGTGAACCATGGATGGGCTTATATTTGTTAAGAGACGAGACACGGTACGTGGTCCATCCGAGAATTACCATCCAGTCAGCAATTGATCGCCTTCAACAGTGCGCAGTTCGCCTATAAGGCTCAAGACATAGCAGTCGCTTCCGGCCCATCCACGCGTCATTGACATTCTTCAAGTTGACCACAGACGCAACCTGAACTCGGGATCCTTCCTTTCCTATCACCAGGACATCTAGACTGTGCGTTTAATTTTTTGAACCCCAGTGTCGTACTTATTGATTGACTACGCTCTACTCCCAGCTGTCGTCGAGGTCCATGATATATATATACCGATCGAACTCGGAAGGCACTACGATACACAATACGGCGTCTTTTCTTGATGTCAAGGCACGCCTCCCTCGACTTTTGCTTGCTTTCTCTGACGTTTTAGCTCAGGGAAATTCACGCCAATGCCATCGGCTCCCGACTCAGTACTCAGTACTGAAACAACAAGCTGTAGGGTATGGGTTAGCTCTCGTGGATGGCGCCCTGGATGTTGGAGTGGGCGTCCGCTATGGAATCGTCAATGTACATGTGTAGTCAACTCGTGTACATTATTGTTATTCATGATCAATACACCCGCATGTTAGTGGCACATACACAATAAGCTAAGCAAATAAGCAAATTATAAGTACTGAATCCGTCTATGTAAATACCTGATAGTACATCCTGATCTACACACCGATGCCCCCATGCTCACTCTGCATATGTCCATAAATACCTTCTCCCTTGGCAAAGGTCTCCAAGCACACCTAGCAGATGTGCGTCCTACACCTCATACACGTGACATGATTACAACCCTCATTCCTCTCTATCGGAACCTTGCAACCTGGACAATTCTTCACACCGTGTTTGTCCATCTACTCCCTGAACAGTCTATCGCCACCGTCCTTCTCAGGACACCCAAACCCATCGTGATACTCCACATGACATTCCGGACATATCCTTGTAAGACACGAAGGGCATTGTAAGACTGTCCCTGCAGGTGCAGGACGGTAGACTTACATGCAGTCGGGGGAAGGACAATGATGGAATTCTTTTGAGTGTTCATCGACGTGCGCCGAAACGGCTGCTTCAACGATGGCTTCGAATTCGCCTAGGGGAAGTATATCCTGAGTCGCACCGGAAATCGGAATACCCAACGAACATCTTGCTTCGTCGCCCAAACAATCGATGATCCTTGGAAGCAAGGAGGTAGTTTGCCAAACACGCGCAACAGTACGTGTGTCCGCAGGATAAGCGTATAGGAAGCTCGACTTGGCCAAAACAGACTGGAAAGGATGCGATTCCGGGTGTAAGGTGAGGCATTTGGACTTTCTTGAAGGACTGTTGTGCTGCTTGAAAGTCCCGCTAAAGATCCACATATTGTGAGTTTTTGATTCCACATGTCCAACATGACGTTCTCCGACCCAAGCAGCTTCTTCAAAGGTCCCAGCTGAGTTCCCAGGAAGGGTGTCCAGGTATTATTAACGATTGTGGTTCCCCCGTGCGTAGCTCCTTGTGCTTTGTTCCGTCCGCTTCTCTTTTGGACCAAAAGGTCTCCTTCGAACGGCATCGTCTTTTATAGTAACACCTCGAAAGTGTTCCTCTAACAATCTTAGGAACGCTCTTCCATCACTTCGCAAAAAGAAGTCGCTCCAAACGACTTCTAGATCTCCGTCGTCTCTGACCACCTCTCCCTGCAACGTTCTCTTGTGCTGCCTTTTGCCTGCTCCAACTCGGCCTTTAGTTCTCCAAGATCCTTCAGGTCATCTGCCGAGAGCGTGGCTATAACCATATTGTCCAGCCTAACCATCGATATAGTCATAGTCCTCTTTCCTTGACACTAGAGAGTCGCCTTCAACGACTCAATATCCTGTGCGGCTGGAGTATACTGGGGTATTTCGTTCAATTCGGATGGGGGTGTGACCTGTGACCTCGCCATCCGGAAGTCACTATTCGGATGGGACCTTGGCGGTCTGTGACCGCCGAAAAATTTTCGGATGTTAGCGCCCAAAACTGCCGAATTTGGCAGGTTTTTGGTGGTCACATCCGGCGACCTTTCGGATGAGCCATCCGTGACCTGTGACCATCCGAAAATTTTCGGACAATTTTGGGCTTGTGACATGTGACCATCCGAATTGAACGAAATACCCCAGTACACTGGTATACCATATGAGAGTGTGTTGTGCAAAGACTATCGAATGGCCTGTACACTTCGGTTTGCGTTTATGAAGTAAACCGACAACATCCCTCGCCATCTTTGCCTGGTGAGCTGCCTTTTGCCTGGTGAGCTGCCTTTTGAGTAATTTCTCGGATGTAGGGGGTGCGTTTTTGAGTAGACTTGTCGCGGTTCTTTGGAAGAGGTCGAGGAATGGGTACGATGAAGGACGCCGAGGATGGTATTAGAGTCTGATGTCTGTAAGGAGCCGACGAGTTGCTGTAACGATAAAAAATCAACGAGACATTTAATTCACAAGTTCTGACTGACGTACATCGATGAGATCAGGCCACCTTGAAGGAAGGTCGAGCTCCGCAATCAGAGCAACTGTTTCTTCGACTCGAGCACATATATTGTGAGGGCTAGTCAATGGACGGGAGCATGGGACATACAGCCTCTGACTTTGACCAGGTGCCTCGCTCGCAGTGGAAGAACAGAAAGCGGCAGTTGTTGTTTAGTGAGCTATTTGAGGAATCAGTAATGACTAACAGCCTAATGTAGGTGGCCTCTTACATACTTGGTTTCGGAATGTGTACAAGAACCGGATAGCATCCCCCTGCAATATGGGATGTGCATTGGCCTGAGCTTGCAAATCTTCATACACATGGTCCGAGAAGAACTTGACAACATCAACGAGTGCATTCGTCGACGTAAACATCATGTTGAGTCGTTCCACCTGAAGCAAGTGCAGTACCTGGAAGTAGATTGCACTGCTTTGACCTTCCACCCTTCGCCGTCCGCGCTCTTGCCAAATTGAACATACTGAGCAAGGCCTCGCTCGATCCAGTTGCCGACGATGCTGGTCGTGATCTTCTCGCCCTCACCGCCTCCGGTACCAACGAGAGCCTTGACAACATCTGCAGCTGCCTGAAGATGGGTAACGCCCTCATTAGATACTCCTGCTCCTCCTGCTCCTGCACCACTGATGGAGAGGTCAAGATGGATGAATTCGAGAGGGTCGTCTCCGAATTGCTCTAGCTCATGTTTCTGGAGAGAAACCTGAACAAAGGATTAGAGGTAGGTCAAGGCACAGCATAAAAGGAGATACATACATTGGGAACGACGACGCCCTCAACCAGGGTAGATATAGTCTCAGCACTAGTCGTGATGAAAAGTTGGGTGTAGTGACCGGGGCGGATTGCGGTGGAAAGGAATCGGAGACACTGCGAAACCAGAGGATCGTCCGAGACCTGGTGAGTCTGTTGGAACATACCAGGGACCAGACGCCTTGGAAAAATGCTGGAACAGCATTGGATTCAAGTAGTTGTTCAGTGTATAGTTTCACAAACAACTGGAAGGAATGGTGAATATCACTCTTTGAGGAGATAGCATTGCACTTGCCTCAACGGCCTAGGTTGACTCTCTTCAATTGAGAAGGCAATGAAGGCGTTGGTACAAGCCGCAATCGTAGGGTTGCCTTGTCCTGTTCTGCAAGTGGCTGTACGTCCTATAGCACGGCTGAGTGACACGATATGGAAAAACATCTGCAACATACCTCTTCCCATCTTAGCTTTACTAGGTTCTTGAGATATACACTGGCCGAAAGCCGGACAGCACAATCTTGAGTCTGATTGAGCACGAGAGTCAAGAGGTGAGAAAGAAAGCCGGGATGTTCACTCAACGCGTTCAAACTTTCCTCTGCCTGCTGTGTTGCCTCCGCCGAGTGTCACTTGTATCTCTGTCATGGCAGCTGTGAGTGTGTGCAGTTCTGGTCCAGTTTCTCGACCCTGGAGAGAAACGTGTTGCATCCGCTGGTGCTGCTCTGTATGGGCTACAACCTGGAGATCATGACCGTGACCGCAGAGAACGCAGAGAACCCCCGCAGCGTTAGCCCGTTGTCCATGTCCCACACCTTCTCCATTTCCTCGTGCATCTTACTCTTCCATTCCTCTCTTACCCCGACAAACTGCGAGCGTTCCTCTGCCCACTCCTCGTCTTCAACGGCCTCAGACTTTTCTACAGTCGTAAGAGTCACAGAAGTGGCTGCCTCTTTCTCTTCACTAAAGGTGAAAACCATTCCGATTCGCCAGCGAAGGATTCCTCGTG
>JAYKXP010000254.1:0-45212 GCA_037176845.1 Paramarasmius palmivorus | reverse complement strand
TGAGTTGTCGCACTGAGTGCAGGGTGTTTTCTCGCTTTGGCGGACGTCCTGTGGGAAAGAAAGAAACAATTAGAAGTATTAAACTTAAGTGAGATCACAAGGACACCACTTACGAGGGGGATGAGCTGTCAAGGCAGTCAGGACCCTGACCAGAGACAAATCTGGATCGCTGTTGACGATGCAGATGTAGTTGAGTCTCTAAGTGAAGCTCACTGGGGTTAGGAAACAAAAGTAAAAGACGAAGAAAGTGAATTCACTTACTCTTGGGGTTTTGACATGTTCTCGGACGACTCCCCAACATGTTGTTGAGGACGGTCGAGGATCAATGGATCTTCTCGAGGACCGACGCCCACGTTTGTACCGGCTCGACCAGTTCCTCCAAGTCCACGTTGTCGATTGGTTGAGACAGGTGCGTGGATAGGGGCTCGGCCTTGTCGTCGTCGTCGTAGTACCTCGTTCTCCTAGAAAGGACAGAGGTGGTATTAAGTGAAATCACTTGAGAATGAAGCTATTTCACTTACGATGGTATGCTCTTCGACGGGCCTTGGATCTTGCCCTTGCTAAACATCTTGGTACGAGGACCAGAAGAGGTGAAGGAGCCGAACCTAGTAAACGACCAGGATTCAAACTAGGAAAGGATAGGGAAACAGATAGTGATACCGCTCTGCTTGGGTAGGAGCATCCGAGAAGTTTGGCCTTCTCTAAGAGCAGTTAGTAAAGCTACCCAGCTGTTCGAAATAGGGGGAGAGGGTACACTGTACCCTTGGAAGTCGAACATCTGTGCCTCGACCCATCCTTTGTAGTCGTCGATGAGGAATCCTCCAATCGGCCTTCAGAGATAGAAGGGCTTGACGCAGAGAAGCCCCCCCCGGGGACCAAACCTAAATAAGGGTAAAAAACACTCGGATTAGTAACTGAAATAAAGAGCAAGGTGATTCACGCACCTTTGGCGGACCAAACGTCGGAAGATTGTTCAGTGTTGGGAAGAGATAGGCTTACCTGATTCTGAACTGGACGACGCACTAGGGAAAGGAAGGCTATTAGGGTGAAGTGAACTCACTTTGAAGATAGATCTGGATACACACTCCTTACAGTGATCCGGACTTAGTCGACCACAGCCTGAGACCGGTCTACAGGCTTGGGACGGATCGGACCCGGACAGTAGAGTCGGCAGGCTTGTGTTTGGTCTCAGCCACCATCTTCTCCTTCTTGATAGGACGAGAATGTGGCGGAAACGGGTCTGATGATGAGAAGGCAACTGTTAACGGGTAGTGAGCTAGAGGGAAAACAAAGAAAAACTAAGATGAAAACTTACGGTTGGCAAAGCGTTCAGCTTTGCGTTTGCGAAGCTCAGCGTTTTAAGGGCTCCGACAGGTTGAGGGAACGCTCGCGAAGCGGTAACGAGTGGTTACGAGCAGAAATGGACTTTTTGGTGGAGGGACCGGCTGATAGCCTGAGCTTTCCTGATCGACCCTCGAGTTCATCTTCTCGTCGCCACTGGCGTCCTCCTCGGCGTCCTCCTCGTCGTCCTCGTCGTTGTCGTCGTCGTCGCTATCGTCCTGGTGTGGAATGATTCTACGACCTTTTGCTGTCCACTAAATGACCTGCTTGGTGCGCGGTCCGGGCATAGCTGTTGTTTGCGTAGTAAGCACGGGGATTGGTGGTGTGAATAAACTGGAGTCGATTTAACCGGCTGGCCTGGAAAGTAGCGAATCGTCGTCTTGGTGAACGTCTTTGCCGGCGTACTTGTTATTGAAGTAACCAGACGAGGGAAGATGGAATCCGGGAAGGCAGAACCTAATAGAGATCGTCAATAATGACGTTAAAAGAAAATAATAGAAAGAGATACGCTACCTGGATTGTCGTATTTTCTCTTCCACTGTTCGATCAGGTTGGCGTTAGGAAGGTAGCTGTAAGGGCTGCGATGCCTGGGAGAGAGGATCCGACTGTAGAACAGCCAAATGCGCCAGTGTCCACGAGTACTTCCATTAAGCCTCCCTAGGGAAAGCTTTGTAATTGTGAAATTGGTGGAGAGACGCCATAATAAACAGCCAAGGTTAGCAAAAAGAAAAGAAAGAAAGAAGCGCGTGGAGACTCTCACACGGAGATTCCGGCGTGCAAGAAATGCGTCTCCAGTGAAGACTTGTCTTTGGAGGCAGAAACTTGATAATGTTGTTGATTAATGGGTGGACCCGCTCTATCTCTTGAAAAATGCGGAGAGATTGAGAGATCGTCCAGTCGTCGATTTTTGAGGCGTCCATAATTGAGAGTGAGTGGATGTGAATAGACTAGAATCACGAGTTAGCAGGTTGTAGGGGGAGCTGCACGGAAAGAAACAGGGGATAGCATACCTTGGATCGGACTGTGTGGTGGGGGGAAAGAAAGAATGAAAATTCACTAAGTACCCGACCCAACGACTTATATGTCTCAACTCATATCACATTTAGAGTTTGGCCTAACTCTAGAAAGGCAATGGAGGGACTTCTCCGCCCTTTGCGGTTAGAAGCACAACTGGTTTGGGAACTAGACGCTCCTGATCGGTCACAAGCCGAAACGGCGATCTAAGCGGTTACGCAACCTTCGGAGATAACTTTGATGGATGATCTGCGCGCCCCCAATGCCTGTCCCCTCACGAGTGTGTAGTACCCATGGATAGCCCTGGATTTACTCTAATTACAACGGTGGTCGTCACGTGTCGTAAAGCTCCTTAGTTCTTGAGATCCAAGTGAATTCACTGGATTGAGGACAATCCTTCATTTTGTTTGGGGGGGGAGATGATTACGCCTGACTTTAATCACTTCTTTTTCGAAACGCAAATACGCTAGTTTTGCACTTTTTTATTGTTGCATAAACACATAATGGTTATAGAAGGACTAGTATGAGCCCTGGATAGCTTAGTCATTGGACGGAAGGTGTTTTAGGTGGTTATATTAGTGATCCTGGTACATGGTACGCCCCACATGGGTATCTGGCCACCACTTTTAATTCTACCAGTGGTTGTCGAAGTACAATCACCTCCTGAAAACTTGTAGGGAGAAGGTCCTTAAGTGAACTCACTACGGACTACACCTAGATCACCTACCGGAACGCACCAAAGGGATTCTTACAAGTTAATTTACCCCTTCCATACAACCCAGAAGAGTTATACTGGCTCGGGCATCACTCGGGGACTGATGGCAGAGGGGGAAACTGATCGGAAATCACCGATGCCGGATACGGCAAGGGTCTAGAGGACCTGTCGGCCGAAGTGGAACCTATTGATCGGAGCGGAGGCAAAGCTGTTCAAACCGTTGTTACGGTGGCGGAAGCGGATTCCCTCTGATTATACCTTATTGGAACACGTCCACATGGAGTGGATAAGAAAATTTAGAGGCGGCGTTATGTGGAGGAACGGTGTTGAGCGAATGAGGAGCTCGGGAGGACCCTGCCAGGCCTCCGATTGGTGGGAAAAGCGCTTGGCGCATGGAAAAGAAAATTTTATAAAGGCTAAACGCCTAACCGTCGCCAGGATTCAACTCCTGTACTTAAAACAGAGTGTTACTACTCGCTCGTCAACGCTATTTGCGCCATATATGGACGTTGTGACCTATAGATTTCCCTGATATGTATATTTTCTCGTTGTAAATCTCTCTCCAGACTCTTGTTTCATCTCTTTTCCGTCTCGTTCCGCAGTTATTCCGACTCAGATTACATATTATTCAGTTTAATTCACCTTGGACAGTATAAAAAGGACACCAAATGTACGGGGACCGCAGAGGATTCTGCCCCCCACTTGCACGTTACGCGTTGTATGTGGTTATCGTACGAATAGATTGCTATTGTCCGATCAGAACTCTACCCAAGTCAGGCCCTAGCCTTATTGAGAAGAATAGTTGAGATCTTTACTGCAGACAAGAACTTGAGAGGTCGCGATAAAGACCAAGTTGTTGGCTTTGTGTATTGCTCTACACTTCTCCTATTAGTGAAACTTTATACTAGTTCGTCTTGGTGGCGTTCTGGAAGTGTTTTAACCAGTTGGGTTACACTTTAGCATCGTAGAGAAGGCCTCGGTTTTGGTGGCTGAGCTTCCTTGCTTGCGTGCTTTATAGGAGACAGTTTTGGTGGCTGTTTTCCGGCAGTTGTGCTGTAGTTTTACCTTAGAGAGAGTCAGATCACTCGAGGCAGTTTAGATCGAACCAAGATCAGCTTCATATAGCCCTTGGCGCCTTATTTCCTAGCTTATAGAAGCAAGGACGACCTTATTACGCATCTATACAGGTGTACTTTCCTAGAACTTCGACGAATAGAAGTGATTTTACCCCTCTTGAGACCAAGCTTGAGTAGATATCTCTAAGCGCGGCAACTCTGATCACGCCGAACCACACTTGCACAACTACGCCACAGTAGAGTGCTTTTGTACACTGAAAGCAGTCATAGTATTAGGTGATTTCACCGAAACTAAGTGGTATTAGCGGGGCTTCACTAGTAGAGACAACTCTTCTTTCCCTCTTTTGTCATCTACGCAAATGGCTTCCCCTACTTCACAGTCCGTTCGTTTTGATTCCTCTTTGGTTAGTTCATAAGTTTTCAATCGTGTTCATCAGGGTTTATCAGTTCTGACGATCTTCTTCCCTTTAGCCAAGTGTTTTGTTTATCGCTACAACCTTTGCCACTGCGTGAGTGCTGTTGTCGCTCAAGTCCCTGCGACTCTGAAGAAGGTCTTCAATCACAGTCTATGGGGATTTAATTGCGCTCTAGCTCAGTCATATGCACAGGCTAGTCTCTGGCAATTGTTGTAAAGGCTTCCACTGACAACCTTTGCATAGACCTACTGGAAACAAGATTCGTTCCGTACTAAAGCGGCGGTAGGTATCACTCAGCTGGTAAAAATGTGCCTTCTAACTGGGTCTTGTAACAGGCTGTAGTTATCTTGTACGTGTCTGCATCTCTTCAAAGAAGAAAAACTAATAAAGGCAATTCGAAACATGAGCAGCACCTCGGACACGGCTCATCAGATCTTGCTGTCCTATAGTCTATACTCCTATGTGGTAGTTCACTTCTTTGATCCCTCGTTCCTTGATCGTCTATTATGGTGAGTACCATCGTGTACTCCGATGATTTGTCTTTATTGAGCAGGTCGGTATTGCTGTACAGGAGTCATTTGGTGAGCGCCTCTACTTACCTAGGTCTTATACCATAACTCTGATAAACATCCAGGTTGCAACTTTACTTCACGTACGAGTCTTTGACAGTACTCTCTAAGAAGACTAACATTTGAGTTGACCAGTCTCTCATCGGAAGTCTGGCACAAGTGTACGTTTTACGCCATTCTATTGCTACACCGTCCTGACCCGGTAACGCCTGCTTTGTCAGTGTCTTACTATGGCGTATCCGCGAATGTAAGTGCATCAACTTGCTGCCGTCGCCTTTGCCTCACTGTTCGTGCCTCCGGTAATAGCCCGGATTTACAGGAACTCCTCGGCCTTGGCTCTGGTGGTGAGCGTTTGGTATGAACAGAGCTACAGACCTCCTGACCGACGAATGCTAAACAGTTCATTGTTCTGATTTTGACATGTGCAGGCGCCGTAGGTGAGTAAACATAGTTGGGACGAGGAACATGCTCATGACTCATTGACTGGGTGCTTAGCTTACTTTGCCTTGTGGTAGGGCTTCCAGTCAAAGTACGGCGGTACAAAGTCGCTAAAAGCGGTTAATCTACAGCTGGCCAATGGATAGTTATACTGAACTGAAGAAGTTAAAAGTATCTGCTGTCTGCCTTTGCTTTATATCTGGATATAAGCTGACCGGCTTCAATTTCTTTGGCAGACTCTTCGTCAAGTAGTCGATGGTCTCGGGATAGCTACCAATGTCGCCATCACTTCCGCTGCTACAGGATACTTTTGGGCTGAATATTCACTAGTTCACACAGAAGGGTGCAGTGCTTTTTGGTCCTGTTGTCTACCGCTCATAACTATAATTTCTTCCCATAGACGAATTGCCTCTATCAACACGATCATTACGGCTTGTTCTAGTGCGGGTGTGTTCACGTGGTAGGCATTTCCATACGTTTATCTCTTCAGATTCGGCGCTGATTATAGCACCCATAGCGTCTGCGTGATCCTAGCCTTCGTCTTAGTAAGTAGACTTTGCAGAATCATCTTCCTTTACTTACCGGAGAACAGGCGTTGGCACTACCAGAATCATGCTTATATACCTTGTTCTCTTCTCTGGTGGCCCGGTGTAAGTGGCATGTGGTTTCTAATTCAAACACAACTCAACTAGCCTTTGGTACTTCATGAAGTCTATACCAGCTCCTTCTTTACGACGTAAGTCCAGCGCTCCCTTCTCTTTTTGAATGAGCATAGCTGAACATTCATTTAGAACCATCAATTCAGGAAGAGGTGACGAGCATGGCATTGCTGAAGTCGCGAACACATTGCCGGCAGGAAGAAGCGAACTTGAGTTTGCGCCGATGGTAGGCGTAGATCTAGCAAGTGGTATCGGACGTCAGACCATCGATTCTTTTGTTTCTCCAGCTACAGTAAGTGTTTATATTTTCTTACCTCTTGATGGTAGCTAAGGCTCAATCAGGACGTTGACGATCACATCAAGCACGAAGTGGATACTGCATCTGAGCACACGTCTTACACGAGTATTGTTTAAGCGAGGGTAAGCTTTTCTTGTACTTGAAGCGGTCGTGTTGAGCTGACGTATTCAACAGGACTTTGCTTTCGCTTTCGTCACATTTTTTTGCTCCAAATTCAGTTTCCTTTTCCATCCTATTCTTGGACATATGTCATTGCTTTAGAACCAAGAAGCATGTATATAATGATATTGAATGCACACTACGAGCCCAAGCTCTAAAGTAACTTGTACCAAATAGCTGGGGATAGATCCACAGTGATGTCGAATGCGAATGCTATTGAAGCAGATAAGATACAAGGACTATGACTTTATCGAACGGCATTCTTCGACGACAGTTAGCTGAGTTAGAGGAACAGTGCTAGGTATGTTGCACTCCTGACGCTAGGTGAGCCAGCTGTAAGTCTCAGAAAAAAAATCTTTTAGCATTCCTGCGACCGGCATTTCATAGCGATGTCGTACGCGTCCCAATATCGGTCGTGCTATTAACCGGTTTGTGTTAGCTTGATATGTCGATACCAGGACGGAAGTCGTAGCACGTACAGTGGGTAAGCCTGACTGGCGACGGTTTTGCGAGATAAGTCGACATCTCTCTCGATGTCTCCGCCAATTGAGAATGTAATAGCTCCTTTCCTTGTTCAGTATTATTCGTCGACGGCAGGCTCGGCAAACCACGGATTCCTTAGTGAGTAACGAGTTGACGACCCACGGATCGTTGACTAGGGCGTTGCGTCGTTCATTCTCTGACGATAAGTACGTGCGTTT
Organism: Paramarasmius palmivorus; assembly: GCA_037176845.1. Lineage (NCBI taxonomy): Eukaryota > Fungi > Basidiomycota > Agaricomycetes > Agaricales > Marasmiaceae > Paramarasmius > Paramarasmius palmivorus. The sequence goes on along the minus strand of JAYKXP010000254.1, from coordinate 37,826 downwards.
GGGAGCGAGAGTCTATATCAAGCATTTCGTGTCATCTCTGCTGAATTCTTATGATCGAGGACAGACTTACATACTTGGACTGGACGTTCTTTAGTCGCGGGTTCAACAAAGAACTTGTCGAAATGGCCTACACCCCGAATACTGTAGGATGAGAATGAGTGAAGTGACGGAAAGGGAAGCACAACGTACCGGTTCGGGTGTGTAAGAGTCCGACAAAGATGGTACCAGACGATCGTATTCGCTGGAGTGGTCTTCTAGCAGACTCGAGTTACAGGGCACTGACTGACTGCGTTCCTGAATTTCGACTGGGTGGCAATTCCCTGACCACAAGGCGGCGCTGAATTGGGAAACTAATTTGCGGGGTGGTAGAGTCGATGTTGTAGAACCTTCTTTGAAAGGCAAACAGGAGACAGAAGGGAGCTCTGGCGACGATGCAAGCAAACACAATCTATACAGTATTGCATCAGAACAGAGGCTTTTGAACATCAGAGCTGGGTCCAGCGAACAAAGTTCAAGAATACCTTTCTTGCTCGAACTGGGCGGAAGAGAGGGAATAGATAAGCTTGAGCATTTCACTGTCGGTGGTGCAGGAGTCAAATGGTTATGTCGTAAGCTTTGGGAGAGATTCATACACCGAGTAACACTTTCAGTGCCGAAACAAGGCATTCAAATCGAGATCTAGATACCTGGAGAAACTGACGAGTAACCTCGAGTAATTCTATATAGTTCCCGCTTCGTCCTTGTCAGTGATTGTAGTATATTCAACAAAAATGTGTTTGATTGACAATACATGATGCATCATGCATCAAAGAACACCTCGCCTTGAGACGCGTATACTTGGCTATACATTAACAAGAAGCATGACGAAGTATCGTCTAGAACAAGACTCTGTATCTATCTACTAGTGCTTTCACTAAGGCATTACAACCAAATGAGTCACCAATGAGCAGAGCGCGGCATGGTCACTTACTTGCTGTCAAATGCTCTTTCTCTGTTGGCGATTGACAGGACTGGCTTAGCATTGGAAGTAATACTTCGATACAGGTCAACAGGGATTCCTGTTGATCCAGCTCCGCACCTTCTACTGCCTTCTGCAACACGTAGTCTGAGCAATAGAAATAAGTAATGGTAAAGCAATGACAAAGAGGAGAACTTGAATACTTACTGCCGATGTTGTCTATCATCAGAGTAGACACGGTAGAGAGCGGTGCATTCGGGAAGCCCTTCAATAGTTCATCGACTAGACCTCGTCGGATTCCGCTAGGCGCAAACAAAACAAGCTTGTCACAGACTTGCGAGGCGAACTTGTTGCAAGATAAGACGTGTAGGTGCCCACGTACTTGTTGTGTTATCATGTGGTAAGCGTATTCTCCGCCTGTCTGAAGAGCTTTTTGGACAACATAGTTCTAGATCGCGCTGAAAGCGTTAGCGATGATCTAGGAGCTTTATGATATGCTCTAAACACCTACACCATATTCGTGTTTCATTATGCGCCGAGCATTCTTGTAGATCCCTTGTGCCAGCGGTGCCGTGACTGACTGAGGAAGGTTAAGCAACGCAAACTGAACAACTCTAGAAGCTGTAAAATTGGTCGAGAGCTCTACAGCGTGATCTTCTAACAAGAGCATAAAGTCGAGTTCCTCAGCAGGGAGGTACCGCATCAAATCTTGCACCACCTGCAAACGCGGTTAACTTGACTTAGTCTACAACCTCAGGGTAGAACGACCATACATAATTAGCGCTCGGATGTCGAAAACAAGCCAGCATAAAAGGCTCTAGACCTTTAAGAAAGGCTACTCGATGCTTGAGCAGAGATCGTTTTATTGCCTGGTGAAATTTTTACTACGAAGGAATAACTTGCAGCAGTGCTAAGGACTTACCCGTTGAATCACTCGACATCCAGGCTGTTCGAGAGTCAGCGGAAATACACTCTTAGCCAGGATATCTACAAGCTGATCCTTCTGTGACGGTGTTCCGATGCTAAAGAGTTTCACTACGACCTAAGGACATAAAGCATCAGCAAGTGGTGCACCCACAATTCGAGCAGTCGCCTTACGAAACTTCCAAACAAGTTTTGTACTAGCTGGAGCACAAAATGCGGAAAAATTTCTTCAAATACCCACTGCTTCTCTTCAGCACTCGCTGACTCAAGTTGGGCCTGGATAAACTTCGAACCGTCTTGATCGGCACAGAAGTCAATGATATGTCCTTTCATGTTCTACAATGAGACAGGCATCGAAGGACATTAAAGGTTGTAATAAATGCTGTAGGATGATCTCGTACCTGCAGAGTCCATACTGGGCGATCGTCACTGATAAAGTCACGATAGACCTCAGTCTTTACGAATTTTTTTCGTCTCCAGTATAAACCTCGGGTCATTATAGGTCGTGGGCGGGGATGTGGTACTTGGCTTCGACCGGGCTGCGAGTAATCTAGAGTTATGGCACTTCCCTGACACTGCATAGAGGAGACAACTCACTTGGACAGACGGATGAGGTTGAGGCGGGACAGATGCATTGTGCGCCGCTTGACCGGAACGAGCCAATGAACGACAACCTGACTGTAGGCAGTTGACAGTTATCTCAATGTTGTTAACGTTGCAGAGACGAGAAACGCTTACGTTGATGAATGGCTGAGCTTGGGGATGGACGGTTGTAGTATGCAGTGCTTGAGGATGTGCCGGTAAAAAATGACCTGACTGGAAGGGGACGTTGGTTATAGCGGAGACAGCTCCAGGGTAGACAAGGCCTGGTGGTGGTTGTGCGATAGGAGGTCTATCAAGCGATAAGCTAGATGGGAAATGACCTGTAAACGGCGCGTTATTCGGGGGACAGTAAATTGGTGCTTGAATCAGATGAAACGCTGAAGCGGGGTAATTAGCTTGAGGCTGAACGTGAGCTTGAACACCTGGAAAAAGTGGGACAGGAGGCCCAGACAGTGACGAGCTAGATGGGAATTGACTCGGATGCACCGCGTAGTTCGGAGGATGAAAAACTGGAGCTGGATTTGCGTGTAATGGTGCAGCTGGGATAGGCAAAGGAAAAGTGGAAGTTGGAGGAAAGGACGGATGGTACGATGAAGGTACATGAGACGACCAAAAGGATGGTTGATGAGAGGAAGAACTAGTAGCATGATAGGACCCTGTTGTTCCTTGTAGATTCAAAGGACGTTGAACATCCGTCGGACCAACGTTGACATTATACGGGACTCCAAGCTGAGTATCGGTCCTAAACGTTTCGTGTCCTTCGGATAATTGGTCCGGAAAGTAGCGATGTGGATCCATGTACTCGTCTGTGGGACTGCCGATCAAAGGAAGCTCGTCTGCTGAGTTTGATCCTTGGGGTGTTCCGAGGGAAGAGGCGGTGATATCGTCGTGAAGGGGCGACTCGGGAAGAGGAACGCACTTTGCTGGCACCGAACGACAGATGTCAAGTGTGCGAAGGTCAGGTGGCGAGGGCGGCGCAGTAACTATGCCACCTCTGTCTGGAGATAGTGGATTCTGCGTGAAGAGTTCTCGTAATGCTGATTATTGCAGTATTAGTCGCACTACAACTCACCGGAAACTTTGAAGTTAGGATCAGGTCAGGTGGAAATTTTTGACGGTTCGGGAAGGTCTGCTCGTAGTAAACATGAAGAAGTAGCAAACATAAATGATTCTTACAGTCAACGGCAAGTCCAAAGCTTCCATGACTACTTTGGAGGTCGAAAAGGATGCGAAATGATACAAAAAGGACTGAAACTGCACAGCTGTAACATGAGTACTGGACAAACTTCCAATTCGAGCATTATACTCACGCAGACCGAGCTGAATTAAATATATGTGACAAGTCAAGGGGCGTCGTTATCTATGATAAACGATGAGTGAGCTCGTCTTAATGATCCAGGACAAAGCTTACCTGCAATCTAAAAGAAAGGATTCGATAAATATCGAAGACAAGAGGAAGAGACGGGCTAGCTGGTAATGGACGAGGCTATGATTGTGAATGTCGTATCTTATGTCCTTCTTTATCCTTCGTGCGTAAAGCCAAAGCGCTAAACAAAGTCGGTAAGAAACAAACAGGTCCGTCTCTTAGACCGTCTCCACCCTAGAAAATTTTGAGACCATCAAGCGGTAGCTCTTCTTTGATGCGTGATTGTTATGAAGTTACGGTACAGTGCGCCTGTGGACACCTACAAAAAAAAAGGGTGACGACACGGATCAGTCATAGCTGCGTGAGGCAGCGCCACAGTATATCGTCTCCTTCCTAATCTTTGGCTTCCGACAAAGCGGAATTAACAGTGCGGGAGAGAAAAAGAAAGAAAACAAGCAATATGTCATTCGATGATCCTCATTGGCGCTTGCACTGATCATCCTCACTGTCTGTTCAAAGCGCCTGCTCGACGACGAGCATGGACCTAGATCGAACCAGTAAATCGCCCAGACTTACAAAGTTGGAAGGTAAGTTCGTCACTGACATGGCTGTTTAGCACTGAAGCTCCATCTATAGCATAGCTTCTGGTTCCGAGGTGAGTCAATAGATGGTTCGTGGAGCTGCATCTATATGAAGTCCTGTATGGTTAAAGTTCTCCGCCTCTAGAATCTTCAATGGAAAAAAATGAAAATTGCACTTACTTCAGCAAGCCACAAGCGGTGGGAACACGGAGGGAGAAATGGCACCAAAATCGCGATCCTAGCTAAACTAGGCAAGTTGAAGAGATCAGGCCGTTAGTCGGGGCGTCATGGGCTACGAAAACTTCTCGCAACCACGGCCGCGTCGCCTAAGAAGAGGGTGCTTGTCAAAGTCTTGCTTACCGAAAGGCACATGTACGGGCTCCGTCAAGCTGAACTTTGTTTGGCGAGTCAAATCTAACCTATGTAAGACGCAATAAGTACGAACCATCACTCTGACTTTTAATAGCAATCAATAGAAGTTCCGAAGTAGACGAATCACCTTCTCGCCAGTAGAATACAACACAGCAACGGCAGCGCACTGGGGTCTACATTAACGGAGGAACCTAGATTCAAGCAGCATCGCAAAGGATCAGGATAAAAAATGTCGGTCTTTGGATATCTGCTAGTGTACCTATGTGAGTCTAGCTTAGACACTTAATCTGCATGTGAAAAGCCTGTAACCGGTGCGGTGATAGGTGCGATGATAAAAGCTCTGCCTGAAGGGCTGGACCTGTCGATGAGACAAAGTGAATTACAGGAATTACAAGAGGAAATCTTCACTCACAATCCTAGAGACCGCTGTTTTTTTTTTTTTTTTTTTTTTTCCTTTTTTTTTTTGCACCAACCGATCATCCGAGCGACCAAAGGAGCGTAGCATGGTATGCTATATGCTATTCGTGCGATTAGCAGGTCTTCGGCAGGTTGGGACCGGAAGCAAGGGAATTGAACCTCGTTATTGTTTCTCGAATCAAGATACCCAACCTCGAAGGACGCAGAAAGCACAAAGACAAACAGTAGAGCATAAGTGACCACGATGGAGGGATCGTGACGGAGGTTAAGGAAGAGGCCTGGTTGACTTCTAAGCGCGTGGAAACCGGCACGTGGTCCTTAGAACGCTTTCAATACTTCGGCACTTGTCTATGGTTGGCGCCTAGCTAGGCTAAAACACTTGAGATTGTCGACCAGCCCCTGGGATATCAATCACACCTTCTTTGCATGAATGAATAAATCGAGTGGATTCAGCAAAGTGAAGAAATTCTTCATGTCTAACATAGATAGTAAAACCTTTGGAAACCCCCTAAAAAACAACCTCGGCTTGGCATCTTCCTTGTCATTTTTTCGTTCGACACAAACGCAATCAACATTGTCAACTACATATATGGTTACAATCAGAGACTATACATCAAGTAATAAAGCAATACCAGCAGTAGCAGGACTTGGCAAAACAACAAGGGCGGAACTGGAACTCAGATCACTGAATCGCTGCCATCACTATCACCATCATCGGACAGCAAATTCTGCGGTTTGACAGGAAGAACGTGCCTCAACCGTGGCGTTGTATCTATGAACCCCGAACGTCTGGACGGCATGTCCTCACACCTTCTTTCCTCGACCATGAAGGTATCCCTAATATCCCAGCCAGACGCATCACGAAGTTGACCGACCATGTTCCTACTAAAGATACCCCTATTCCTGACTGTCGCTCCGCGATATCCACAGACCACAACTGGTTTGGGGGAAATACCAGCAATATGGGTGAAAGTTCGTTTCATGCTCTTCCATTGGAGGTTGTACGATCCGTCATCCAACGACTTCCAATCTCCTTCGATCGTGAACCGCTTAAGCCCCGGCAGGAAGTCAGGTCCGTCGTCAGTGAGCAAGAACATGCCATGTGCAAGGTCAGCTTCGATATTAAAGGAGGTAACTCGCTGGAGTTTCGGTAGTAGGCGTTGAGAATGGGCTGGTGAAGAAGTGTAAGTAACACGCAGATTTTGAATTGTTTGGTACTCACACTCATAATGAAAAAGGCCCAATATCTTGACGGATTCTAAGGTGCTCGCGAAAGCCAGCAAGAACTCGTACACGCTAAAGACACGTCCATCTGTGACAGCGATGAGAGAAGCGTGTTTCAGCTTCGGGATCTCTATGAACTTGACGACCAATAGAATGATGCTGTCTTCGCTGGCTGGGACTGGAGCATCTTGAACCAGCGCGATGTCCTCCAGGCATGGAAGGGTTATCTGGGACCACCCATCTCTGGTTGCACAGATAGCAGAGTAAATGGTAAGTTTGACCAACGTCGACGAGAACGCCGACATCAGTGCAAACTGAAATCGACTATCCAATGGTTTAAGTAGCAGAGTGTCGACACGTGGAAGGTGGAAGGCGAGGTGTTTAGTGAATATGGTGGACAGATAGTTCCAGTCGGCGTAACGGATGGAAGAAGCAACAGCCAGAGAACGCGTGCTCTCCGGGGAGCACGCCTTGCTGACGGCGTAGAGTATTTGATACATCGCTATTGCGATGTCCAACATGACGTGGCGTACAACAGGCTTCGATGAGCCTTCTATGAGCGATGTGACGTACCGCTGGGAGACCTCGTTAGTTCGAGGTTCGACGGTAAGGGAATCCATGAGATGCCAATGCGCAACGTCTCGGAAGAACCGGGAAACGAGGGTCAAAGCGAAGAGCTCAGCTCGGGAAAGGTAGGTACAGATGTAGTGGACGATTTCAGGGCTGAAGAGAGGACGGAGGCGAGGCACGGTAAGTGCGTTGCACATTGCTAAAGACCAGACTTGCACCCGCGTATATATATAACTAAAGATGTACGTACAGAGCCACCGAACATCAATCACTGAAATCAGATAAATTCTAAGATATGGTTCGTGAATGGACCTTTCTTGTTTCTTTTCCTTTTTTCAGCCATTAGCCATGATGCATGAAGATCCGCCGTAATCAGAGGCCTTCGATTGCTAAAGTTTGGTGAGCTATGGCGAAACCTCTACTGAAGCTCTAAGAAACACGCTTGGAACGGATCTAGATACCGATGTTCTCAGAATACCGCAAGCGCAGTCGCTAACCTGTGCAGAAGTAGAAGAGAGGTCTCAGTTTAGAGGAACGACTCGCTTATGGTCTGACAAGCACCGGGACCAAAGGTGGAGCTAATGACTTCTGATGGCAGTTCCATTCCTGGGATATGCACACATTGCGCATGCATGTCTCTGAGGAGTCGAAATCGCGTTTCACGAGCCATCACCTGATGGTGTATGAGGTACATACTAAATCTTTGAAATTGATCAATGACACGATCGAATTGTATCAGAAATACATGCCAAGGTAGCAATACACGCAATCCAGTGAAGGTAAATTCTATAGAGCACTCGACCATTTCACGAGTTAACTAAGCAAGTCAACCTCGTCTAAGGATTCCTTTCGGAAATCTTCATCTTACGAAGCTGCTTAGCAGCAGTTCCTTCGACCTCATCCCAATTTCCGGCTCGTCGTTTCAAGGTATAAGCTTGCCTGGAAGACCCTTGCTTTCGTTCAGCATCGGCATTTCGGATCGCTTGGACATCGAGTTGCTGTATATTTAATACAGATGTAAAAACAGTCAGTTCACGCAGCTGAAAAGCAACAAAGCTTGCACAGCAGAACATCTCACCTTGCTGAAATGATCGTCGAGCAATGTTATTGCCCGCAAGACAGGGATTGTCTTGTACAAGGCACGTCGAGGTTGAACCATCATCAAGGTAAATTGGGCCTCTACTATATCGCCAAGTCTAAACAGCGCAGGTGAAACCCGTTCGAATCTGAAATATATGACTGATTGAATACAAGACAGAAAAACAGTCAAATGTAAGGAAACCCACCGCAAATCCGTTTTCTCTTCTCCTAGTGCCTTCTCGTACTCAACAACATTCTCTCTGATATGGATGAATTCGGGAGAGCTAGCACTCTGTAGGACTTTAGCAGGATCGACTTCCGGTCCAAACTGAATGGGTGTCTCTCCTTTGGCCAGATGACGAGGCGTAAAGTACCTGTTACTCAAATGAATGGTTTGAGCACCGCGAAACTCGCCAAAACAATTGAGAGTCTCCAGTCCTTGAGCGGGCACGTTCCTCTTGAGCAATAGATCTCCAATCTTAATACCCAATACAGCATCGTCGAACTCCGATAGGCCGAGACCAGTCAAAGTAATTCCTTGACGGAGGAAGCCTAACTGCTTCCTCCTGAAACAGTGTCAGAACATGCAACCATCCGTCAATCAGAGCAAAGCAACATACCTTCCGAGGTGCTTGGTAAAAGGCGGAAGTTCAGAGCAGACGACTACCCCTTGCACCTTGAAGACTAACTCCTCTGGCTCCTTTACAGCCGTAACAAGTCGCCATGCGTGCGGGATTCCGCATTCCATAGCTTGAGCTTCTTGTGTATCCTGCAAAAGGTCAAGCAAAAAAAAAAAAAAAGGAAACTGATTTACAAATCGACTTACTTGGAGAAGTTTGGACACATTGTGTTTGGCGTGCTCTGCGGATGACCGAATCTGAATCCAAGAAACAAGTCGTTCCCCTGAAGACCTGCTGTCAGCAAAACATTGAATCTTTTCATGAGGACCAAGGACGTACGGGCAGCTTCTTCGTCGTAATATTCCATAGGAAAGTGCACGGGTGAGAGAAAGAGAAAGAGAACGAGAAAGCGAGCGTGTGTGAGAGAGAGATAGAGCTAGTCGCTGTCGGCTCAGCCCATAGTGCATAATGGCTTGATAATGGCGATAATGGCGATATATAGTCGTAACCCATCCTTCGGGAAGTCATAGATCCAAGAAAAAGGGAACTTTCTAATTATGGCATCTCAAACCCTTTCCAAATGAAGTCACTCACATGCACGATACCGTAACGCGGCCTCCAATGGCAGTGCCTACTACTCCCCCGGAACTCGAAACCGCTAACTCTACCTTGCCCATGTAAACCGAAAACATCTCTTTCGAAGCTAGCTTAAACGGGCATATTGTGTCTCACTACCGTCGAACCACCTCGGCGGATCTATACCAAGGCAGTTCAACTCAAATCCCTAAAGAAGTTTCCTTCGACAATTTAGACAAACAAGCAAAGCAAAGATATATATAAGCTACGGTAATGTTAATCATGCAAGCCCACATCTCCATCTCTATCGTCTTCGCATTTCTCCAGTACTCTGCTTTTTGTCCTACAGAATAGCATCATGCCCAAACAAACTAAACTCAAGGCAAAGCTACCGGTACCGTCTATTGATACTAGAATGTCTCCTGGGTATGGTATTATCCGTCTCTCAAAGCAAACACTGACTTTGGCTTAAAGGTCAGATCTTACTTCAATATGTTCTTCCAAGGAGGGGTCTCCGAACGCCAAAGCAGACGACGTGTCAATCAATCAAGGAGTCGAACAACCATTGAAGGCTCCATCAGCGTAAGTCCTCTATTTCTTGTTCCAGCAAGTGCTATTTTTGACTGATAAACGGCAACACAGAAAACCTTTTGACACCAAAAAGGCGCTAACAAGCGATCCGACTACCGAGAAACCAAAGCCTGTGAACAAAGGATCAAAGCCTAAACAAGTCAAGCAGACACAAGCAGCGCGCAGATCGAGCAAACGAATGTAAGTAATAAATTCTATCTTTACTGTCAACGAATTGAGCTAGTTTATACCCCATCAGCAACAAGAACAGAGCTAATGAAGAGCAAGACATCAAACCAAGCAAGGAAGAACTGTTCAAGCTCGACCAAAGGTGAGACCGAACATGACCTTCTTTCTGTTTGTTGAAATAGCCCTCGTATAGATTCCTGGAAGAGCAATACGCTCCTCAGTATTCAGCAACTACCCCAGAAACTCTTCCTACCGCTACCTCAACGCCGTCAACGTCTAGACGAGTCATTCCTACTCGCACGAACAGCCCCGAGTGGTAAGTGATGGTCTTGTTGCAGAGTATCTCGGCTTACGCGGCTTCAAGGGACGATGGTCAAATCTCAAAAGACTTGGACGTTAATCTGAAGCGCTCTTGTGACGAGCAAGTCCTTTTACTCTTCATACTGATCTGAAACAACTAATGTATACTATTCGACGACAGCGATGACTTATCAGATCATGACCAAAGGTAAGTGCAACTTTGTTGAACATAAAGACCTGCTCTAAGACATCCAACGCCATAGTTCCATTTCCAAACCGATTCGTAGGGCTGCCAAGAAACCGAAATTCATCGTTGAGGAAGCCAAGGAAGACGAAGATGCTGAGGGCTCTTCTATTGAAGATGTGCACATGGAAGAGAGATCCGAAGATGGGGCCGAATGCGAATCCGTAGAAGAACACGAAGATCAAGGCGAAGACCAACCAGCAGACGCGGGCGAGGATGAAAGTGATCAGGAAGAGGCATCTACTTCGAGGTAAGTCGTCAAGCGATTCAACGTCCAATAATTCTTTCTTATACATTGTCAGCGAGGACCCGTTTGCCAATATGCACCCTATAACGAGACAGATCTTCCACACCAAGTACCAGCATCGATCGCTGAGGAACTTCTATTTAGATTTAGCTCAACGCCCATGGATTGCATCGTGCGTAACCTACATTGATATACCCGCTTTGAGACTCAAAGGATGATCAGTATGAGGCCCGGAAATATTGTTCCATACGCAAAGAAGTTGTCCGAAGAACCTGAATCTGGTTTGGTCCTTCCAGCCCGGTATCAGAGAGTCATGTCGTTTCTTAGCACCATCGAACAAACGTAAGCGTCTCGTCCCCTTTCATACTAGTTACCACCATCACTAACCTGAACATATGTCAGAGCCGTAATGAGGATGATGACCTTCGAGAGACATGGCCAATATATGAACCTAGCAAGAGCATCGCCTTTCAACGTTCGCACTAATCGAAATATGCCGTCGGCCGTTTTCGCCAACGACCCTGCTGCAAACCTTCCGGCAGTTTTTGTAACCTTGGCGATCTCTCAAGGGTCGGAGCTACTGTACGGTAGCGGTTCCGACGACGAACAAAAGTCTCGAAAGCTATACATACAGCTCCTGGAACAAGAGTTTCAATACATGTCTGCGTTCGTATGCACCTTGATGCAAGATGGAACCGTCCATTGTCCCATCTATCGTTCGGCCCTGCTGCTTCAGTCTAAGAGGCAAAATTTCCCCAAGGCTACCTCGACGGATATCTGTGAGTATAAATCACTAACCTCTCGCTAGCCTACTCATTCCTCCAATAGCAGGTCTAAGCAAAGAAGGGCTGAATACTTTCAGCAATGCCTCAAACAAGAAGGGCAAAAAAAAGGCGACTGATAACGACCGTCCACCCTCTGCACCGCATCCACCGTTCCGGCTCTTCGACGACAAAGGTAAGTAATCGATTAGGCCCCGCAATCAGCTGCATCTCCTGATCCATACGCACCCATTCCAGTACCAGTCTATGACGGCAGGCCCAAGCCTGCTAAGGGTTTCGAGGGATTTAGGCCGTCCGTAAAAGGCTGGAAAAATCTTGCCTCCATGGAAAGATATTCCAAGGAGATTCCCAATGGTTCCATTGTCATCCCTGGCTTTACCATCTCCGGTCCGTGGAGGCTGAAACCCAATCTTCCTCACCCAACGGCCCATTTTAATTTGATATTCGCCATTGTCCTCTCTGATCCATTGCAAAATTCGAGTAGCGGCGGCAGCGGCGGCCCGAGCGTCGAGATCGACTAACGGTCTAGGCCCACTGACTCAGAGCATATTTCAAGCATATATATCGTCGCATTGCTACCAGATTATTATGTCGTATCTCGTATTGCCAACTATTACCTCGTATTACCAGACTATTACCTCGTATTACCAGACTACTACCTCGTATTATCAGACTATCGTCTCCTACCAGTGCATTATGCTACTGCCACTACCTGTCTACAACGAAACCGTGTATCAAGTACAAGTGCATATGTTCTCTGTGGTTTAACCGTTTCTTGACAACACAGATGTTAACGATGGTAAATGGCGAGGTGATTCATGGAATGTGAACAAAACCTAAAGGTTCAGCACTGCCTCGAAGAGGCCAATCCCATTCATCCAACAACTTTCCTAGAAGAACACCGGAGAGGCAATGTCTATCCGCCGCCTATATCCTAACGCGCCCATACTTCAACGAATTGATACCACTGTCTTCGTTTCGTGCAATTACCACTGCCCGGGTTTCATGTTTAGGATATATCAAACTTCAATGGCTTGAGTGGCGGATATGTCGAATAGGGACCCTGACCATTTGTGCTAGCATTGAAGGTCGTCACTGTTGGCTAGAATGGACGCCTTCGTTGGTATGTCTCCTTTCGCCTCCGTGTAACGCTTCTATTTGCTAATCTCTGTGTTTGGCACAGGGTGACTTCTTAATCTTACTTAGCGAGGCATCATACAGACGAACGTAGAGTCTTTCTTGTGATGCCTCGGCTGCCAACACCATTGGCTTTGGGAAGCGGCAAAAACTCAAGAGGAGAATTCAACTTGAAGTCACGCGAGGCATTAACTTGGTTATCAGTGAGTCTGCTCCTCGTTGTCAATCTCTCGGTACCGATGATCCTTTGTCCAAACTAGCACAGCGCTGACACCAACTTCCATCGACCCAGAGCAAGGACTCGGACATCGAAGCAGAAAGCAATCGCTCGTATTGAAGAAATTATACAAGGATGGGCTCTGGTTGATGGTGTAAGCTGTAGCTCGGTTGCTGAAGGTAATTATGTGTGACGATATATCGCAAGGATCGCGCTGAACTCGTTTCTAAGACGTTCGTTTGCGGGAACGAGTGTATACGTCTACCTCAAGGATTCGGCCTATAGCTGGTCTCGTGGGTTCTTTTTTTCTACTTCTGTCCAGCGGCTGACACCCATTCTCGAGCTAGGATTATACTGGAACCCAGACAGAAAACATTGGCATTGGATATGCTACCTCTGCGTGACGAGCTCTGGTGGCAAAACTGGGTCTTTAACGCGTAGATCAGTGTTGAATGATTTCTCATCCGCCCATATTCCATCCATATCCCTTCGATAAATGAAGACTGCAATAACCCGCGAGCCGCAGGCTCTACCTCTCAGACCCAGCAAACTATGGAACACCTTCATCGTGCCATGTAAGACACGATCCTATAACCGGACACAGTTTCTCCAGCATCTCAACCACCTTCTTTCTCTTCAGACGTAACAATTTACAACCCCATCCACATCTCAATTGGAACTGGGTGCCAGAGCATCTTCTACTTCCCAATCTCCTCTCAGCATCGAGTACTATTACTAGGGTGCGGCTTCGAAAACTCGCACTTCGACGCCGTCTTCGGAGAGTTCCCATAGCCAGAGGAACCCAGATGTAGCTGCGATAGCTCTTCCTCAAACTCGAGATGAAGGAATCATGCATGGTTTTGGAAATTGCACCAAAACCAAGCTTGGTATAGATGCTCTAGTGACGTTGGTGTGAACATTACAACGCCGACAACTCTACACCCCCGATCTTTGGATTTGGGGCGTACCCGAAAGCATGGTCCATGAGCAGATACTAGGACCCTGTCGACGCAGCTCCCCAAAGCTTAGTGTCCAGGGTTTAGCCTCCGTGTCCAATGCCAAATCCGAACCTTGAACTTCTTCCAGCTCGCTATGCCACTCCCAAGAAAGCTTGATTTCGTGTCCCAAGCGAGAGCCTCGAGCGCCATGTTCTTGCTCGTAGCCGTCAACTCCGATGGTAACTACATCCTTCCGCGGGTCCTACATTTTGTAGCATGACGATCAAGAAGAGCTGGCATTCGCGGTATGCGCTTCTCTACTCGTTGATCGTGTTCTGGGGATCGCTCATGCGAGATGGTAGAAGCTGCTCCCGGTACCTCTTGTGCGAACGTTACTCAAAAGAACCTCCCCGTCAAATGCCGCCATCCGGAGTCATACCTGGTTTCCCGGCACACCCGAAGGCAATTGGTACATGTTAAGGTCGATGACCTTGGAGGCCTGCAGGTATGTACCAGGTACTATCCCATGGGCTATGGGTTAACTCATAAGTTCAAACATTCAGACTTACTTCCACATAAGTTGGGCTCGCTCTGCTATCTTCTCCCTCGAACTTACTCTCGGAACTATAGTAGCGATGAACGTTTGAACATGAACGTTGGAGTGGGTCGGCGGTCAGGCTAGCGCAGTGCCCGAGACGAAATGCTAGGATGAGGTGAATCTACGCTACGTACATGGGAAAACCTATGGAAACTACGGTCATGTGACTACTCTAGGGCAGGCTCATGGCCTAGACCCCCTACTCCATGTGCCCCCACTAAAAACATGCACGGCGTCCTCGTCGTGCGACAAGAAATGAAAAAGAGACACTAAGCCCTAACCCAACCAAGGTCCCCTAGAATCCTACCCAACTGAACCAAACGTGGATCCCTGTCCCAGTCTAATGGTGGTAGGAGCTGTCTGTTCGATGATGGAGTAGGTAACTGTGGTCGTGTAATGGTATGTACTGGCTTTCCGGGTCCAATACCAGATGGATGGCGTCGCGTGACTAGTGGTGTCAAAGAATTGAAATGGGAAGTATGAATAGTATACTGGTGAAAGTTACGGTGACGTTTATTGAAATGATGTGAACGTGAAGCTCGTCGTTGAAGTGATGTGAATGGTTTTTTCTCTGTTGTGGAACATAGAGCTGTGAGGTCTCGTGGTGGTGTTGTTGGTGGTATGATCACCGCAGGAGGTATTGTATCTGCGTCATCAGCCCAAGTGAGCGTTGCTGGGGGTGCTATGGGTGCTATGGGTGCTATGGGTGCTGTGGATTCTGTGGGTGCTATGGGTGCTATGGGTGCTGTGGATTCTGTGGGTGCTATGGGTTCTGTGGGTGCCTCTTCTGGTGTGAGGTCGGATGTGTCGACGTAAACGGAAATCATGGTGCGTGCTTCTTGCTGTTCCTTCTCTCTCTTTGCAGCCTGTTCTGCGAGAACTATCCCTAACTGCCTTCCTTCCTCAATACTCTCTGCTCTAACCTGTCCTCGTCCTTCTGATACTCCACATTGCCTTCCAGCTTCATATGCTGCATCCCAAATCACACGAAACATGGCCTCCTGATCCTGTGCATGCGAAAACCTTGCAAATGCTTTGGTGTATACGCCGCGTGGGTCGAGAATGGCAGTGCTGACAAGTGTGGAGAACATGGGGTGTGCTTCGGAAATTGCTTTTTGTACGCTGGCGAGGGGTGGTGCGTTTTCGTAAACGATGTTAATGGGAATGGCGGACCAGTCTGCGTTTGGTGATGTGATACTGCTGCATCGTGTTTCGAAATCCTTCCCTCGAAGTCCTTCAACCCAATAAGCAACAAATGCTTCCCTTGCCGTGACCCATTCATAGCCCAAACTTCCTATTCCCTTCAACCATTGCTCGCACTCTCCCTCCAAGAACTTCTCAAGCTTCTTCAGCTTCTGTGACTTCGACTTCTTCTTGAACTTCTCCTCAAAGCTCTGTAGCCATCCCGACGCGTTGCCACTGCCGTTGAATGCAGTTATTGAATCCATCGCTTAAACTGAGTGCTTTGCTGGCAATGTAGAATCGAAAAAGCTGGTACGGGATAAGAGTGAAGACAAGCCGAAAGGTGCGTGGGTTCGAATCGCGCTCTCGTCACCACGATGGAGTGGGTCGGCGGTCAGGCTAGCGCAGTGCCCGAGACGAAATGCTAGGATGAGGTGAATCTACGCTACGTACATGGGAAAACCTATGGAAACTACGGTCATGTGACTACTCTAGGGCAGGCTCATGGCCTAGACCCCCTACTCCAACGTTTGAACCGGAACAGTCGAAATCTATCACCTTCCCGGAAACTACAGTCACCGCCTGCCTATCCGTGGTCACTGTGATACTTATTCCCAAGAAGGTGAATTCACATTATCCACTTTTACAGTACATAGCGTCTTACTTCACGCTCCGACTAACTATTCCACGAACTCGGGAATCTCGTCTCCGCGTTCACATAATGATATAGAACCCCTTAGAACTACATGCAGAAGAAGCTCTGTATGTATTGCAATCAATGCTATAGCTATGCTCGTGTTCTGTCCTCGGCGGTTGGGTAGCATAATGACGGACTCGAGCATAAGTAGTATCTATAGCTGGCACGTCCCAAGCTCAGCAACCTACTAGTGGATCTTTCAGTGCTGAGTAGACGGTAAGATCTGCACAAAGCACATACCTTCATGTTTTAATTGTTCAATCTCCGAGCGTCGACTCTAAAACCTTCTGGCCTTCCTCGATAGTTGATGGGCCCACGTTCCGGACAGTGCTTCGGTATTTAAGGGTTTGAGAATAGTTGGTGATGAGTTGAAGCCTAGCTTCGAGTAGTCGCACGCTACTAACAGGCGGTGAACCAGGAACCTGTAAGTATCAACATCAGGAGGACAGAAAATGGGTTGAAAAAAACGCCTTTATTCCTCAGTCTACAAGAATCTCCACTCTGAGTCTCGTCTCCCCTGGGAATGGAACGAAGAGGCGGCGCATGACGCGTAGTTTGACTCTGCAAGACGATGAGTGCCTGGCCAAGGAGAGTAGATAAAAGACGCGTACCTGAAGGTACCTTGCAAAAATTGTGTGTGAGGAAATTGGAAATGTAGGGATTGGATCACTTTGAGGAACCTGAGACGAGGGTAGTGGCCGTCGTGGTCAAAGCTCAAAAGGTGCTGGTGATACCGTGTTTGCCGCCGGCACCTGTCAAGACGAATCTCTTCAAAACCATCACGTCCTTCAATCGGGTTTATCTACTTGCAGAGCCGTAACTGTGCGTTCAGCCATTATTTATGCCAGTTTCGAATTCAATACTAATTCTACCTCAGCGGAATTGACGTCAAGTGCTACCCAAACTTGAAGCACGATAGCACTTCTCGGTTTTGGAATGTTCGAGTCTCATTCTACATTTTTCATCCTGGCTCATACATCCTCACATCCCAGCATAGGTCCAAGTTATCGTTTACACCTTCGGCAATGGAATCTGCTCTATGGCCAACACCTCCGTGTCCTCTTCCTCAACACGCTTCCCGACACAACCGCGACGCCGCACTCCCGATCACCTCCACCTCAAGTAGCCGCTAAACAAGATACACCACTTGTCATGGCTCTCAAATACCCTCAGCAAAGCACGAATGGTCGTTTCTCATCGATGTATCGCCCCACCATGTTCAGCTGCAGCTCCACTTCTGCACCCAATGCGTCCTAGTCCAGATGCTGCACATACCCTAATTCCACTCCTCAGACCTTTGCAGACCTTTTCCGGACAGCATCACTCCCTTCTGCTTCAACCAGAATGCGTTATTTCTCTGTAAATTGCAGCGTCCGGAACCCCGAGGTTCCATAATGTCAACGCGCTCCGATAATCTAGTCTCCTGTAAGCAGACAGGTCTCCTCCCTTTTTGAGAGAGTGAGGGCGGTCGGAGACCCCGATAATCGCATCACTCAGCTCTGCTCGTTTATTCCGGCCAACTCAGGAACGCTCGTGATGAATTGTTGGGTGATTATAGGCTTATATACGAAGGCTGGAATGGGTGGAAACGACTGTTGGATGGATTTGTTGGCTGTACTACCACATAGCACACCATACGGTAAGTACTTGCTATCTTGCCCTTTCAGTGCGTTTTACTGACAGTTATCTGTAGCGTCAGCAAGAACCTTCTCCATTCTCCCTATCAATATACCTTTCAATTGACTCAGTGCTCCTCGCCCCAAGCTGGATACAGAAGCGGCTTGTTCAGGCAGCAGGAACGTGAACCGCGCACGAGCATCTTGTCACATAGCACCCATTCCATTCTTCAACTGCTTACCCCAAACCCGAACTCTAAGCCATTTTTCGTTGGTGTTTCAAGTCATCCAAAGCTTGGAAGGTTCGGTGGTCGCGTTATCGATACTGTTGCGGGTATCATTGACGTCTCGGGTATAGGGAGACGAAATGTCATTCAGCAGGTCAGATAAGTGACGGATGCTGTCTTTGTGGATGTCACACAGAGAGTCGATGCACAAAGTCACTGATCGATGAATGAGTCGGCTGGTATGTCCTACTTGTCTGAACGCAGCATCTTTCCCTGATAGTCATTTTTAGTGCAATGAGATTCCTCTCTCAAGGACCGTATCGTCATTCAAGATTTGGCTTTGGGCCTTCACCGGGGATGTGATGAAGAGATGTACGGTTAGTCCTTCTATGTCTCTCACTATAGCTCTTCAGTTAAACGTTTACCCTAGCTGTCAGTCGACACGGAACTTTCGAGATTAAAAGATCGCCTCTAGAGGCAAAGACAAAGAACACGATCTACGCCAATTCGTTCAACCAAAGCTATGCAAGCTATACCGAATTCATGCAATTACATCACCAGAGCCAGTCGTGCAGTGCAGCTGGTGATCGATCCGCTGTAGGAAGCACGTCAAATCCACTTCACAGACTTCTTTGTTGGCTGGTCCTCGGAAACGAATAACCTGGGCATGTGTCGCTCAAAGTTTACAACGGGAGGTTTGGTGAGTTTTTATTGTATCGTATGGGTAGCGCCGCCTCATGCTGTCGTTCCCTTGACAGAGCTGTATCAGAACTCAGTTGGAAGAACTTGGTATTTGGGTTGGCTCTACCTCGAGAGCCTGCTTTTGCAAGAACAACTGCTGCCCAAGGCCCCACTACCAGTACCGAGATGGACAGGCTTGATGAGGTTGAGAGGTCATATCAAATCGGAATGCACGGGGTACGTTAGGCTTCGTCTTGAGCCTTTCAGAGTGTGACTAACGTTCGTTTGTGGCTTGTAGGTATGCCTGACAATGGGTATGACGACAAGAGGGACTGGTCGATATATAGAGGACTTCGTGTATTTCTCAAGATCTTGCGATTGTACATATGGACTCGTGATGCTGCCAGTATCCTAGCCCTTGTATACTTGCGTGTCCCAAGCAGTAGTCGGATTCTTCCGGCGCTCGAAAGACAATGAGGTCAGGTATACTTAGAAATCAAGAGATTTATGCGAAGAGCATGCCTTTGGACTCGTCGTGTCGTTTCTTTTGGAACCGCAAGTGTCGCGAGCTGGTTAAGATCTGAAATTGCAATCGGGGCGGAACGTTGAAGGACGTTATGTATTTTGCTGTGAGGGATGGATCAAACACACTGCTAGGAATGTAGAAATGTGTAGATGTACCTAAGACGTGAATGGGAGACCACGTAGAGCACCTTGAGAAGCAAAGTGACATGGTGGTCAACGTTCAACGTTCAACGCGCGTTCGCCGCGGCGATTGGCTTTCTCTCAAACCATCACCTCCTTCAACGCGTTCAGGTGTGTTCAACACTTCCCTACCCACCTTTTCCAATCTCATACACTCCCATAGCTCAGCAAAATTGAATTCAAGATAAACCTCAAGATAAAATCACACAAGTCATAGCTGTCGGTATGTACGCTACTCTTACTGTTTTTAACCGTTGCTCATAGCTCCTCCAAGGCAAGTACAGGACCAAAATGTCATCTAAACCTCTGAAGATTTATTCTTCTCCCTCGATAACCCAAAACCTTTCTGTCGCCTTCTCAAACGCACTCCCCAACACCGCTACGACTCCATTCCCAGTCATTTGGAGCTGAAACTGCTACAGTGCCATACACACAACCTCGACCGCCTAAACTAGGCTGTGTTGTTCCTCCTCACGCGACATGGGCTCTATATAATCCTTTTTCTTCCTTGCATTTGCAATGCAACGCGTCCAGTGACTGGTGCTCGGTCCCAACAGCCCAGTCCAAACGTTACACATATACCGCCTCCACCTCTCAAGAATTCGCAGGAGAGACGTCTCCACGACACTCTCGGTCTCCTTCCTCGCATATGGCCCTCTTACCGCTACCATGAATGCTCCCAATGCCAACGCGCTGTACAACCAACGACAGTCTTGCCTACTTTTTTTTTTTTCCTCCGCCTCGCTATCGAGCCGGACTACATTCTATCAAGTCGTAGAGATAGCGGCGAGAGGCTCGGGGATGTGAAAACGATTGTTGAGTTGAGCTTGTTGGTGCTACCGTACATCGCCCAGAGTGAGTAGTCTCGATTTTTTTTAAAAAAAATTCATGCGCATTACTGACATATTATCACCTGTAGCAGTCTCGGTAACTGCTCAGCGGCAGTATCCCAGGTTCCACCTTTCAAGCAACTTCGAGGAAACATTCTTTCTTGACCTCGCCTTCCTCGATACATGATACCCAAACATCTCAGTCTGGCAGCAACACCCCAAGGCTCTCCTACCTCCTACAGTCGTGTAGCCCTACTCCTCACAATGCTATCCATACCCCAAGCTCGTCATGAGCTACATCAGGGCTCGCTGGTCGTTCTATCAACCGACGTCTCCATTCCCCCTTCTTCGGCTCCGCACATCGACACCCCTTCACTCGATCTCTGGCTCCAACATTCCTTAGCTCACTGAGACCGTCTAGCCCAGCCTTACCTGTGCTAGGTTCGCGGAATTGTCAGCGTGGGGGTATTGTTCGAGTACGCGATGGAAACCTGCTACGCTCACCTAGGGGATGAGAGAATAAGGAAGGGCAAGGGATATGCCTGGTCATACACGGATGAGGAAAAAAGCAGCGGGGTAATTGATTCCTACTTTCTCGGTGGGTACTCTTTCTTTTGTTCTGCTACCATCTGATATTGATTTCGTTCCGTGTGCAGTAAGGAAGAACGGACGAACGACGGTTAGTGTCGTGAACGATTCACCATAACCGCTCTTGAAGACACCCAGGTATCGCATGCGAGTCGAGGTTGCGGCTCCGATTCCGATTCTGAAATGTCTTTGCCATCGGTTCTCAATAGGGCTACGTATACGTGTTCTTCCTATGGAAGCTATCCCATATCCGAACTTTTGTGCTATCCGTTACAACAACTACATATCATACAGTACAAGAGATACATCTTTCTCTTTGACTTCAAATTACAGTACTGCTACCTAATCATACGCCGTCGGCCAGTCCTTCGGTACACACGTCCATGACAGAGAACAGTCTCTCTTTGACCGCGGCGATTCGTTACACCCAATAGTTTGTAGAATAGTCGATACAGCAATGTCGTACTTATCGTGTTGTCCATATGTAGTAAGGATCCTTCCCAAAATGGAAGGAGGTTGGGAAATATATCTGTGCCTTGAAGTTGATGTACGAGCTTTCAACGTTGCTCTAGGGTAGCATCAGCATCTTGAGAGCAACCGGGTTGAGTGATATGCTACTTACCCAGCTCTTTGAATCCTTCTCCCGGAAATCTTTCGAGTCTTAATCTCAACCCTTAGCCAGCCAAGTTCCAACTCGATGCGCGTCCCAACTAACCACCCAATTGAACGTCGATATAGTACCCAGAGCTACAGCTACCCGATACCCCAGGATTGCCTCTGCATCCACTCCGAGATCTCTACCTCTGGAAGCTGTAGAAAGACGCGGGGCAGTTGGGGATGGTTAAGATATGACAATGCCAGAGCGTTCGCCGCAGCGGGGGGCGGAATGTGTTGACATTCGTATCATGGTTCAAGTTTGGGGTGTGTTGCGATCTGGGCTACGGTGTAGAGTGAGTAAAACCGTGCTAGTGTGAATATGGGAGTACTTACTGGTGTTCACCCGTACAAAGTTCAAGCACCATGTCTTGGCTGATAGGGCCAACTACGCGTCCCTGCTTAATGTCACTTTTGGGTGACGATGAACCTAGAGCCGGACCATCAAAGTCTTGTGTTGTGGATTTGGGGTGCTGGTGTTGGTCGGGTGCGTGAAGAGATTGGATCATCGCCTCGGGGATAATTCTTCTGGAAGGAGCGAGTTGAGCGTAGAGGCGGGGTATAATCGGTTGGGAGGATGGTAGGGCTGAAGTTACGGGGGTATGCGCGATGGTGTTAAAATAGTTGTAGCCGCGTGTTG
Source organism: Paramarasmius palmivorus (assembly GCA_037176845.1). NCBI lineage: Eukaryota > Fungi > Basidiomycota > Agaricomycetes > Agaricales > Marasmiaceae > Paramarasmius > Paramarasmius palmivorus. The sequence goes on along the minus strand of JAYKXP010000254.1, from coordinate 15,493 downwards.
CGTGCTCGTGAGTGGTTCGAGGTTATGTCCTAGGTAAAAGTCGGGGCTGTTAGAGCAGGAAATCAGCTGCAGGGTTAAAAACGTACCTTTCATAGTCATCCAGCCCGCTCAAAGTAATGAAAAAGTCCGAAATGTCGATGTTGGAGGCATGACGCGGATGCGTAGTTTTGGACTGAGAATTAGGTTGAAAGGTCTTGGCAAGAGCAGAGCAGGAGAACCACGTACCTATTGCAACGTTGGAAAAGAGGCAGACACGTTGAATTGGAATCCTTGAAACGGGCAGCTGGTTGAGCTGCTGAGAGGCGATGGGGTTGACGTGACGGTTGATGCAGATGTGCAGAAGGATGATTTCCTGTCGATGGATGCTATTCCGGCCGATCAGGCGAGGAAAAGTGCTATTCTCAGCGCGTGTAATTGGGTCGATAGACTCGTCGTTGAGTAGTGTTGAGATCCAGCACTTGACCCCGCTTCGAAACCGCAAAGTTCCGTAGCTTACCCTGATGGATCGGTATCTTTCCCAAAAGCCGCGCGTAGAAGTTGTTTTTCCTGCAGAGACACGATAAGACTTGCGACCGGTGACCTGAGGCCTGAATTTGAGGGCGCGAGAGTCTGACCAGATGGGAGAGAAGAAAAGAGATTGGTTGTGGGAATATATCCACACTATCGGCTTCCAAGTGCCGAGTCGGCGGCACGTTTCGCGTTTTCAGCGATGTTGCACCTTTCCGAAGAGCTTTGAGTGAGCCTCTATTAGCACTATGTTCATCTACAACTTGGGGACTGACCGCTCCTCTAGACACGGCACACGTCTCCAAGCTTCCTCCACTAATATAGTCCCGGCATACAGCAACCTCGGCTCAGACCTATAGCAGCGTCCTCGTTGGTGCTCCTCTCATCCGACTAGTCGCCTCGTTGGCTAACTTTTTCCTAGACCTAGCTCAACACTTGGCGCGTCAGCTAATGCTGCGGATCGACCTCAAGTTACAAACATCCCAACTCTCCACCAGCATGCCGAACGGATTCGTCACTCACTATAATAGAATCAAGAAATCTGACAGCCTCCCATGACAATGCAAGAATGCCCAGGCTCCCTTCAATTGTGCATTTGCCGGAAGAATACGCAATCTCAGCAACCAACCATAAAAATCGCGAATAAGCCAAAACACGAAACTCGGACACCATGTCTCCTGCCCCTTCTCATCCAAGTCACCCCAAAATCGCCTCTTCCTTACTCAAATATCCCATCCAGAGCTACCAACCCTTCAAAGGCGTCTACATTCTCCTACGAGTATCTTCCTTACTCGTTCTCGTCCCCTTCTGGGCCATCTATTTCTCACTCCCATCCAACCGTGGGCGACGTTCATGGAAAATCAGCGAATGCATCGTCATGCATCTCATCAAGTGGATTATGCCGCTGAATGCTGAATGTGGTATCGCCCCCGCGAGCGTATCCAAAGTACAGGAGCCTCGGGAAGGAGACTTGAAGGAGACACATTTTGTTTGGATAAACCCAGCGAAGGAAGAGCAGGTTCGGGGTATAGCAAGAGATGGGGGGGTTAAGGGGGTAAAGATTCCGGGGTATGTTTGGCCTAAAGGTGCAAAGCTGGATGATTTGAGTGGTGGCGGTGTCGTTGGGTTGTTTATTCATGGTGGGGGGTATATGATGGGCAATGGAACTGAGACTTTTGGTGAACTGAGTACGTGTTTTGGTGGCTGTTGTGGTTCTTTTGACCTGATTTCCCGATCCTAGATATAGCTCGAATGCTGCATAAAGTGAGGCACTCCAACTCGAGGACAACACATGTATTGATGGTGTTTGCAGCGTTCCAAGATGAAACGAATACTGTGTACGTCTCGATGTCATTCCTTATACCCAAATGCTGACAGTTTTCGGTACCCAGCCCTCGAATACCGCCTTTGCGGGGACTCATGCCACCCAGCTCAACTCCTGGACGCTCTCGCTGCGTACGCGCATCTCGTTGAGACACTCAACATTGATCCAAAGAGAATCGTTTTTCTGGGAGCCTGCGCCGGAGGTCAGCACTTCACCCCATAGTCTTTCTCTGTCGACTCACCAGGCAGTTTTCAGGTAACCTAGTGATGATGCTCGCGCGTTACCTCTACGAAGAAAAGGTTCTTCCAATGCCAGGCGGATTAATGTTGTTCTCCGTGCGTCTGTCCTCTTTGGGGTGCCTCTCTCCCGCCTCGCTAACGTCCAGTGTGTGATAGCCTGTCCTAGATATGGGTGCGTGTCGTTGGCTACGGCTCCAAGTTCAGCCTCATTGACTGGATACCGTCTAGGTATCGACTTTGAAATCACCCAAGGCACAGCTAAACCCCGGCCCAATACCGATATCGACTGGCTTGCTACATCACATCTGGCGAACGTGAGGTTGATAGGGCAGGACCATAAAGAACCAGAAGTACTTTTTGGGCCGTACTTTTCGTCGAGTGAGCGGCAGCCTCTTCACGTTCATCACTTCCTTCTGATCCTTAGGCATCCACAGATCGCGTGCAACCCGGTTCATATACATCTTATCCACCTACATTCGTGTCTATCGGTGACGCAGAATCGCTACGGGAAGAAAACGAGCAGCTGGTTGAGTTGCTGAGAGGTGATGGGGTTGATGTGACGTTCGATGTTCAGAAGGATGCGGTGTGAGGCTTATAAAACGCTTGTGAACGAGCGAAATAAATATGCCAAGTTGTGCGAGCGGGGTTCGACGTTGTCAAAGGATCCGTACAATCGACACAAGAAATCAACTAGCACACTAGTTGAACGTCTACAAATCACTAGGACACAAGGGAAGTGTACGAGCGATGAATGAAACAATGTAATATGATAATATAGTCTCGATATGATCAAGACAACGCGAGCCAACCTATAAACCTATCTATAACTATTCCTATACGTTCCTATGACGCGCAAAATAACTATCGAACCCAACAAGGGTAAAAGACCTATTGTTCCTATGAAGGCTTATGGTTTAACACTAGTCAAACTAGCACGACAACCAAAGGCACTGATTACACTAGTCGAACTAGCACGACAATCAGGCCACCTATAAGCTAGTGGGGCTCCACACTAAGCTTTAACGACACTGGTGGGGCTCCACACCAAGTGAAAAGAGGATCTAGTGGGGCTCCACACTAGCCCAGAAACAATCAATCCTATGCAAGAGACTAGACGCGCTAGCTCTGTCCTATGGGTATCTCAAAGTTCTAATTTCACGACTCTAGTTCAATATAGAGAAGGGCTTTTCAAGGTTTTATTTTCTAAGTTATTGTTCTAAGCCCCCACACGTCGCCTCTATGGTCAACGATAGAAGTCAAAAAACTTTGCTATGAGCTCTAGGGCTACGTATATAGCGGGGTATTTGCTTGGGAGCTTCCTTAGGGGAAACCCAGCTGCTTATATACCCGCGAGCGTACATATTTATTATATAAAGTGAAAGTGGACACGATATAAAGTAATAGTAACTATGCAAGAAACGAGAACGAGGAGAGGATTCTGTCCATATGAAGTAAGTATCTACCAGAAAAGGAAGGTTTGGATATATATTGGTCGGAATTCGACATTATTTTGCAGGACTGCGAGTCATATTACTTTTTGGTTGCTAGGAAGTGGCGCGCGGAGGCGCTGTTCCGCGTGGTGCGTTTCGGATATCGGTGCTAGGACATAGTTATTCCGCTCGGAACTTGCTAGGAGTCCGATCTCGACCGAAACGCTTCGGATTCGTATCCGAGGAAGGTAGGCTCTATGCCCTTGTAGTTCTATATTATATTTTCTATGTCCTAGGACAGTCCTGGCACAGAATCCTATCTGTTTCCTTGTTATAGGACTATATGTCCCTCACTAGTGTCATTACTAGCAGTAGGAATCCCAACTCGAAGCTCGAGGGATATTCCGATCGATATGTGAAAGCTGTTAAGCCCCCATATGGTCCTCGTATCGATGACCCGGTTACTCGGACATTTCTAATCCTGGTAACTCTGCTCCCGAAGGTGACTCGCACCTCCAGCTTCTACCGTATTTGGTATATAGCTCTGATTCGTCCCCTAGGGTCCTTCTACGCTGTGGTAGTTGGTCCTCGTTCACTATCCCATCTCATATGTCCCATAGCGCGAGTATAGTGTAGCCATATGACCTACTAGGAAGTCTACCATGTACAGTAGCATGTCCTCGTAAGGTTCCAGCCTGGTAATAGAGTATAGATACGGTCTACAGGTTTCAACGCGTACCCTAGCGCAATCATATAGGGCTAACGACGACATCAACGTCTATGCGCGCGCAGCTAGTATTCACTACGCAGTGCATACCTATCTTATTCTTCGTCATATGCGCACTACTAGGTTCCTAGTAGTGCTACTAAGTCCATATGGTACTTAGTACGATGTACTAGTGCGATTCTGAACACAACAATTAGTGTCAAAATGACTGTTTTTCAGCGATTTCGTTCTGGTACCCTCACATCTCCCCCAAACCAAAAGATCTAGACCGTCCTCGGTCTGTAATAGTTCATATGAACCTCTTTCTGGGTGTATTCGAGATGCGCGCGGTCAGTTTATTCTGTCCGCGTTATGTCCGATCAGTTGATGCCGGGGTTATCAAACCTCCTCGAGCGTCAATCATCTTCCATATTGATCTTATGACCATATAGGCCTTCGATTGATTCCCTCGTGCCCAAGCTAGTAATCCCTCGTCTAATTTCGATGTCCTAGGACATTTTCTTCATAGGAGAACGTCCATGTATAGCTATTCCAGGGTCATCGAACTTCTGCCGGTGACTGCCGGTTTCATGACTCAGCTTCCGTGATGTGATTGAATAGAAGCAGGATTCTCGGAATGTGATATATAGCTTTTCACAAAGTTCAACCAAGTTCAAATCCTTTCTTTCTTTCCCCCTTCATCATCGTTTCACCGAGCCGCTTCTAGGTGCGTCTCTTTGTTCTTTTGGTTTTCTTTTCTAATTCTGTTCTTCTAGGATGCCTACACCCATTCGAAATCCTTTCGCGCCGCCACCCCCGCCCCAGCCTAAACCTCGAAAGCTCAAGACTAAACGCGAGGAGCCAATCCCTCAACTTTCCGCAGAAGAGGTTTATGACCTGCAGCTGGCAATGTACGAGCGGGCCAATGCCCTCGTAGCTGCCTTTTTGGTGTACTACGACTCCGTGTTCAATAAGGAGGCCGAGTTCCTTCCTACTGGCCACACCGTGGTGAAGCTTATCCAGGCCCAGAAGGATAACATCGTGCGTCCTGTTTTTAATTCTATCCTTTTGTTCCTATGGCTGACGTCGACGTTCATAGTACGAGTACCATAAGATCTGCGTCGACGAACATCGCGGGTTCGAGTTCCCAAAATCCTATTACAGCGTACTACTCCAGCTCTACCGTCTAACCAATATGGCAGCCGACGCCGGACTAATCGCGAGAAAGGATTTCGCTTCTTGGCTCCCAAGTACCAAGGAGACAGAAGCTCTCATAAAGAAGCACGAGGTACGCGCTCATATGACTCTTTCTTAGTTTGATTTCTAATAGCTCTCTTTTCGCTAGGACTACAACTTTCACTCTCCCTTGCCTCCTCCAGTTCGACCTAAAGCTACCACTCCGCCCCCAGTAGCTTCTTCGTCGAAAGGGTCCAAACGCAAGAACCTCAGTTCGACTCTCGACATCAGCGACTCCGAGCCCAAACCGGCTAAACGTTCGAAGATCCAACTTCAGGTGGATTCGTCTAGCGATGAGGGCGAGGAGAGCGAGGAGATTGAAGAAGAAGAGTCCCAGCCCTATAGTGGCGGATGGTCCTTCGAGGAGGGCCAAACTTTAACGTTTGGTGGTCCCAAGAAGAGTCAACCCCGTCCAGTACGTGCTTTTCTTACTTATCTTCTCTTCATATGATTAACCTTTCTCCCTAGCGATCACCTTCTCCTGAGGCCACTGTCACTACTCGGAATAGGCCATCGACCAACCTTCCCAAAGGCAAGGGCAAGGACAAGGAAAAGCCCACTCGCTCCCAAGACTAGGGGTAAGGACAAGTCCGATCGAGAGAAAGCTCTCGCATCCGAGATTAGGGGTCCAGTAAGTGTTCATTCGCTTTTTCTTTTCTCATATGCTAATTCTTTCATTTTTTTAGCGCTCAGCATCGACTCATCCTCGTGTGGCTGATAAAGTCATAGGAGGTACTAGCGTAAGCCGGGCGGTTGTTCCTTTTGTTTCTCTTTTACTCATATGAACATTTTCTAGGTCTCTTCTTCTGGGCAGCGCGAGGCATATCATCCTCCAGCGCCCCCTCATCCAGACGAGGACGACGGATATGTCGCCGATGAGCTCTCCACCGCAGGAGGGCATGTCTACCTTCAAGGCAACGTCCAGCTCTCATACGACTCGGTCATCTCTGCTACCTCGATCGCTCCGGAACCTAATTTTTACACCCAAGGTTGCGATCGATGCATCCAAAAAGGTCTGGGCTGTTCTCCTCGCGCCGATGGACACGCGGGTTGTACTGGGTGCAAGAGCACCAATCAAAAGTGCTCTTTCACTCAGTCCCTCGAGGAGACTCTTGCTGCTCGCGATGAGCAGCTTGACCTCGGACTTCAGGGCCACAACGGTAACTTTTTCATATGAACTTTCTATGACTTTTTCTGATAGTTTTCTTTATCCTAGGACTGGTTCTGCAGCTCGAGGGACTCTTGTCAACCACCTCGTCCTTGCAAGGAGCCCTCGATATGCAGTTCTTGGCTACCCAGCACGTTCTGCGTCTCAACCAACAGCTCGAGCGTCAACGCATCCTTTTCTTGCGATCTACTCGCGATCCCCGGGTCATATGCGCACTTCTACGACTGCTGCACCCGAACGAGGAGGCCCTCACCAACGAGCGACTGGTGGTCCTGCTTACAGCCTTGAGAGTACCCCATTCGTCCTTCGACCTTCAGGCCGCCGGGTTCAAAGTTTGTGGCAAGGAGATCCTCGTGGTCGACATGTCCACGGATAAGACCCTCGCTAGTAAGTTTTTCATATGTTCTATTTCTTTTCACTCTCTGACTTCTTTCTCTAGCCTATCAACAGGTGGCTTCTCTCGCCGAGTCTGCTTTCCCTCCTGTCGACTTGGCCAAGTGGTTGGAAGCACGGGTAGGTCCCGAGTACGTGATCAAGGTAAGATTTCTTTTCTTCTATGAACTTCATATGATGAACTGACTTGGTCATATAGGACAAAGCCGCACCCGAGGACTCCCCAGGATCGCCAATGGCTCAAGACTCAAAGCTCGCGGGACCTTCTTCGTCCCCTGCCAAAGCGGTATGTCCCAAAGCTCTCGTCATATGACTTTTCTAAACGTTCGTTTTCTTTCCTAGTCGGGTTCTACCGTCAAGACCGCCTCTCCTCGTTCCGTTTTGGATGTCCCTCCTTCCTCTAGCAACATCAAGGACTCCAAAACTGAGAAGAAGGGCGCAGGCTCTAAAAGCCCTATGGCCGTCGAGAAGGTTGGTGGCAGCTCCTCGGGAGATCGCATCGTGGACAAGTCCCTTCGCGAGAAGTCTGCCAGCCCGGACTCGGAGTAGTGGCCTCTTGGCCAAACTTTTGTTTTATTTTCATGGACTGATATTCTGCGCGCGCGCCCCTTAGTGGGCAAAAATAATGTATACCTATCATCTCGGCTCCCCTAGTACACACATTCAAGTACTAGGGTCGAAGCAATATTCTTGTAGTCGTGTCTTCTAAGACACAAAATAAATAATTACTTCTTGGTAAATCCCCTAGTGTGAACTTAGCAAGCCCGAGTGAACTTAAACAAATTCCGATTTGAGATCTATAGTCCGAGGGACTTGATTTTGAGCCAATATGTCTAGATTGGTTACCACTCGGGAATCCATCTAGCTCATATGAGTGCTCATATGATCTTAAATCTTTGCGCTCGTATCATATATTCCTGATTTCGGACTACCAGGACCATCCTGAGTGCACTCGCGTGCGCTAGTAAGGTATCCTTTCAAGTCCTAGTTCTTCATATGCATCTCCTTTGGCTCAGTTTAGGGACGAACTTCAAAAAGTGTGAGAAAGGATTTATCCGCCTCTGCTGGGAGTCGAACCCAGATCCTCCACTGAAAAGATAGCCTTCGGCGATGTATTCGTGGTGCTTTAACCCTTAAGCTACAGAGGCTGTAACTATTGCAATTATATTGCTTAGTTAGCCCTTCTACCCCTGTTCACTCTGCCGTTGTCCTATCTTTCATAGTGTCTTTCTCTAGTTCTTTCATATGGCCCTAGCGTTGTGTAGTTTATGCACTAGTACCTCATATGGATTGTCCTATGTGCTTTTCGACTCTGCTCGGGACTTCTATTCTTTTCTGTCCGGTCATATTCCGCTCGGATGGATCTTGATGAGTTCTAGGGTTGAAAATATTCGAAAATATTCGGATTTTTCGGGTTACCACTAAGCATCTCTCCCCCAAACCAAAAGAAATGTCAAGTCCCCTTGACAGTGCCTCGCGGAAAAGTTTCAGCCGCTCTACACCAGGTGGCGATCATCTGCACCATCCGGAAATATCGCTAGCACCTTCATCCGCACCATCGGACCATATCTCTGGCTCAGTAAGATTTTTCTTGCCTAGCGCGTGAACCTTGCTCCCTAGGACCCTATAAAAGCGTCCTCGGAAAACCCAAGACCCATCACCAATCTCATCCTGTCTTTTCTGCTTCGCACTAGTCATCCTAGTTCACTCATTCTGCTCATATGTCTGCCAAAAACGTATCGTCCCCTGCCCCTGGTGCTTGGAAAGATCGCTCGGAGTGGTTAACCAAAGCTCGCGAGCATATTCAAGAGGGCGAGGCTATCGTCAAGATGGCCAACATCAAAATGCGCGACGCTAGCGCCAATGAACTCCTCAAGTTCTTCGTGCGTATTCCTAGTGTCTTCTATATTGTTCATAGTACTGACTATGACTTCTTCTAACAGAAGGCATCGTTGAACCCGTACCATATCGCCCAAGACCCCGAGGCCTATAGTGTGTACGATAAAGGGTTCAAACTCCTCGAGGAGTATGGCAACGCGGCCGACCTTACCCTTGCTCCCGCCCTATGGATTTCCATTAAGGGTTTCAAGGAACGCGTGGAAGGCTTGGTCAATCCACCTGCTACCCCTGCCAAGGTTCGTCTGTTATCATGTTCCGAGGGACTCTTCTGACTATTTTCCAGGGCTCTAGCAACGCTGCCAATCTCACTAGTGGTAAGGCTAATGCCACTATCGTGGACGACGACGTCCAAATCGTTGAGCCTCCTGAAGCCGAAGTAAGTCCTCATATTATCCCATAGTCATCATATTAACTTTCAATACTAGATGGCTGACGTCGAGGGCGGTATTAACGCCTCTATTCATGCCCCTAGTGGCAAGAAGAAGGTACGAGCACCTTTATCTTGTATTCCTCGCACCATGCTGACTTCCATATGACTATTAGAAAGCTGAAAGTCGCTCTCAAACGGTATGTATCCCTTATCATATGGTCCCCAACATGGCTATTCTTTCTCGAGCGTATCTGAAAGCGTCTTACTATCTCTCTAAGGCCAAGAACGCGAAGGCTGCTTCCGCTAAACGCATCCGCGTAGAGAAGGCTCTCACTGACCTCAGGGACGAAGAACCTGGTACGTCTTATTCAGTTGTTTTTCTTCCTAGTGCATTTATTGATGCTCATATGACATAGAGGAACGCTTGATGCGCCTCCGCGGGGACGAGCATATCCTCAATCTGATGAGCATGCTCCCCTTCATGGATATTTCTTCTGTCTCGGACGAGGCTTTGAAGTCGGTTCATAACCGTCTTCGTACTGAGATGGCTGTCCTTCGCCACGCTGTCGAGTATACCCACAGCCAGTACAAACTTGCTGCTAAGCAGTTCAATGAGGTTGAGCACGAGCAAGCCACTCGCGCTGAGCGAGCTGGCCATATGGCTCTTGATACTGCTCCTAGCACCTCTTCTCAAACTCAGTAGATAGTCCATAGTCGCCTATGTCTCTCGTAGTACCAAAATACACCGTTGTTGATGTTCATATTGGAGTTTGATTTATTTATTTATTTTCCTCGGAACGCTCTAGCATCCCTAGGAGTTTTCTATAGGTGTCCTAGCGACGATTAGATCTGCGAGGACCTTCAGACTTCTGTTCTAAGTCTGGCACTTCATTATCCTCCATCGTTTCAAAATCTCCTATGTCTAGACGATCGTCTCTGAATGCATAGTCAACACTAGTTCCATATTGCACATCGTCCTCGTCGTCAACCAACTTCTCTAGCTGTTCCTTAGATAGATCTATGAGATCATGTATATCTTTGGGCAGCGCTATGGGTTTATAACGAGCGATATGAGGTAGTACGCGGAACGCGCCAACTTTGCCTTTCAGTACCGTACCATCCATCTCAGCTACAATATAGGAACCTCCTTTCGTTCGTCGTATGACTATTAAAGGTCCTAGGTAGCGAGGATACATTTTACGATCAAGACTCGATTCAATAGTGGTATTTCTGACTTGTACCAACGTTCCAGGAGCAAAGTTATAGTCTCTAATCTGGAAACGATGATCTTTCTCGAATTTCTTTAAAGCTTTCATCTTGTTTTCGTCTATTCTGGCCATCATATGTTCCACATGCACCCTATGCTTAGCTAGAGCCTGCGCGCGGTAGCCCAAAAGTTCCTCGTGAGTAAGGACTCGTCCAGGCACCCTTACTAGCCAAGTCGATTCAACTATGTCGAGCGGTAACACAGGTTCTGCACCCGTTACGAGGAAGTAAGGTGAACACCCTAAACCCTTGCGTACTGTTACTCGGTCTGCCCATAGGACTGGTTTCAGGAATTGATACCACTGTTTCAGGTCATCGCTGCAAGCTTTTGCTAACGCCTCGCGAATGTCAAAGTGCGCTCGTTCGATTTTACCATTTGCCTTAGAGTTATATGGAGAGATTCGAATCCCTCGTATCCCATATTTCTTCTCTAACCACTCGAGGACAGCCGTCATCTGCGGTGCATTGTCTGTCACCACTTCCTCGGGACATCCCCATCGGCATATGATCTCATCAAAGAACCACTCTGCAATCTGTCTAGCTGACTCGGTTTTCAAGGCTCTCGCCTCGGACCAATTTGTCAACGCGCAACGTCCATGTACAACGTTTTTGCAGCCATTGCTAGCGGGTGACATCTTAAAGACGTCTACATGTATTTTCTGAAATAGAGAAGGAGTGTAGGTCACGCTCGGAGGTATCTGAACCTTCTCGCGCTGTCTGTTCTGACATATCTCGCAGGACTTGACGAACCATTCAACATCCGACTCAATATCCGGCCACCAAAATCTTTTCTCTATTAATTCTTTCGTAGCGAACATCCCTTTATGCCCTAGGCAATCATGAGATGATTCCAGCATCCATAGCCGTTTCTTCTTTTCGACTACTAGCCTATGCTGACTAGGATCTTCAAAATTCCTTCTATATAACCGTCCCTCGTTATCCACAAAGAACTTTGATGCCTCTTTGTTAATCTTGGACTTTTCCGTTTCAGTCAGGTTCCTGATCGACGCGGAGTTAGGCCTAGATAGCCAATCTCTGATTAACGGCAGCCGATCATCTTGCGCGCGAGCGCGTTCTGATCGGTGTTCCTCGTCATACGGATTTTCTTTCTGTCTTTCCCCTGTCCATTCAGGTGGAAGCATGATATTCTGCAGGAAAGAGTCTAACACAACACCCGAGCGATATCTAATTCTTTCCACGGTGTGTGTGTAGAACACATTTTCTTCCCGAGCGACTTGGAGTTCTTCCTCAAAGTCGTCCTCGGACGTAGCTAGGACCTTATTAAAGTAACCACCTCTAGTATCAATATCGCCTTTGAACGATTCAAACTCTAATGGTTCCTCGGACTCACCCTCGCCCATGCGAAAGGTAATCGGTTCCCCATCGTCTTGAATGCCATAGTCGACATCATTCATATTAGGTGGCCGATGGGTCGATATGCCTCCAGGTGGTGGCCTGGATAACCCATCGGGTCCATGAACTACACCCTTAATGTGTACTAGTTCAAAGTGATATTTTCTAATTTCCTCGATCCATCTATTAATCGTAGCATTAGGCCCTGCACCAGGGTTGTCTAGCATACCCTTAATATAGCTAGCGTCGGTTTCTATGGTTAAATTCCTACATCCTATGGTCTGATATTTAGTGACCATCAACGCTAGCATGAGCCCATATAGCTCTCGTTTTGGTTGCGAGAATCTAGCCTCGCGCTCGTTCAGTGTTACTGACCCGAACCAATTAAAGAACTTTTTCCTAGGATCATTGCGATCGCGCTGATATAGGTAGAAACCAACAGCTTGCCACGACGTATCTACAGCCAATGTGAGTCCATATGGATTGTCATATTCAATCGGTCTCAAGGCTGGTGCATTTCTAAGGCCTTCTTTCACTTTCTCAACGCTCCTTGTTCCTCGGGACCCATCTTGTATTCAGCTTGGGGTCCTCGGATCTTATTGAGTGGCCGAGTAATTCTAGCATAGTCCCTAATGAACATACGCATCTGTCCAGCCGTTCCTAGGAACGAATTGACGTCTTTCTTATCACGGAAATTCGCTGGATCCCACGATAGGACCACTTCTGCTAACTTCTCGTTTGGTTTTTCACCTTTCCAGGACACCCAGTGTCCAACAACTAAACCATCCTCTACACAAAGGTACGCTTTAGGTCCGGAGAACGTTACTCCACAATACTTCATTCGCTGACAGACCCTATTAACATTCTGGAAATGCTCCCATACAAATCGTCGAATACCCTTGTTCTCGGGTATAGTTTCATAGTGAGGTTCCTCGGGCGTTTCATATCGCGTCTTTGGTCCTCCTACTACTACATCGTCGATATATGGTTTACATATCTCAGGAATTTCATCCTGGAGAATATAGGTCACGTCATCGTGAAATATAGGGACTGAATTAGTCCAACCCATCGGTAGTTTTACCAATCTATGCGGTCCAAATGGCGTTTGGAACGTAGTCAAGTCTCTCGATGTCTCGTCAATCAATCTTTCATCGTAACAAACCCATATGGTCTAAAAGAAGCTATACACGAGCGACCTGTACAACGCGGCTCGCCCCAAATCTGCAGTTGCTCGGTGGTTACTCCCGAGGTACTGAATCGGTGACTTTGTTAGTGGCTCCTAGACTATGAACTAGTCGCAACTCTTTCATCTTTCTTAAGGACACAAACCATTAGATCTGTACGAGGAACTTGATGGTTCATGATTCAGCTTTAATTTTCTCTTTAATGATTCTGCACACCCATCGTAGATGCCAGGCTTGGGTATAGGAATGTCTTTCACAAGGCGTATGAGGGATAACGGGAAAATTTCACAGGAGGGAAAGAACTCTTTTGAAGGGTTACACCTATCCGAGGTGTCCCTCGGCAAATGGCTCCCCCCCCCCCCCACCCCCCCACCCCCCCCCCCCCCCCCCCCCCCCCCAACCCCCCCCTTCTTGCAGACTCATCATATGATGCATTAATTTACTTTCTCGGGCATAGGAACCCTTCTGGATGTGTGCATTATGATAGCTTTCCTTTCTCGTTGTATCGAGCGTCGGAACGAATTCAGGGGGATGTGTCGAGGAGTGCTTTGGGGGGGGAGGTGGGGTGGTCGGGACGGCATATCCGCTAGCGGATCACCCATATATGTGGCGTTCGACCTAAATTCCATGAGAGCGCATAAAGTATGCTTTTTGACAGCTTCACCCTTCACGCAATGGTTTGTATTCCCATTTATCTGACACAACGTCCTGGCATATAAGGGTACCTTTCCATTCTCCAATTTTCAGGTATTTTTTGCAGGAGGGCGGCTTGGGTAAAAGTGGGGCGGGCAGTAAGTTCGCTGCCTCTTCTACAAGTGAACGTGCTCATAGTGCATGACAAATACCCACTCGGTCCTGTTCTTTCGGCCACCTCCGGAGCAGTATAGGCCAAACGTCTTGTCCATATTACCGTTTCAATAAATGCTTTAGGAAAAACCCAGGATTCTGCTATCTGCCATCCAGATTCCGCCATTCAAGTCATGTACTCGTCAGACAGCTCATCGCTATCGTCCCAGATCCCAGGGCACATCTAGTCCCCTGATACCTGTTTTAACGCTCGTAGATATTTTTCTATTGAACTCTTCGGTTCCGAGCGATTTCAAATCTCGCCAATTGGACTTGTGATGCTGAGCTCTTCGAAACAGTGTTCCTATGGAAATGAAATCTTATTCTTTATCAACGAGAGCAGGTTTCTGAACCTAGTTCCTCTGTTCTAATCGTTGATGTTCTTTTGCTTAGGGAGAGGTGTCCTCGTCGCTAGTGGTGAGGATTTACATCACTCGGATCCACAGTAGGGACTCTACCACTCAAAAGACCTTTCTCACAAAGCTATAGGTTGCCTATATTGTCTTTGTCATACACTCTTGGGTTCATATGACTCTAGACAAACCTAGCTCGATCAACTAAACTATTTGTATCCTAGAGCAAAGCATTGCTTCTGCTAGCTCATCGTTTTCGATTTTCTCTATCAGGCGAGATTCATTATCCTCCAACTCGCACTTCCTTCCATGCTTATCGTACCTATTTTCAGTACACCTCTCCATGCTCGCCCGATTTATATCCTCGAGGGAGTCTGAAAATTTGCGCAAGTTTTCCTTCTTTGGTTCTTCTCCTGACGCTTTTACGCCCCTGCATTCCCTTCATCGTACTAGGGTTGGTTCTTTTCTTGCGCGGACTCTTCTTTCCCATGCCACCTAGGTAGGTACTATAAGTACACTTTATCCAGCATATCGGACATGCTAAGGGTGATGTAATGTTCACCATCGGGAAGTTTCTCGATCACGAGAGTGACACATCAAAGGGCTGCGTCCTAGCGAGGACCTTGGACACGGAGGATCCTTCAATACTATCATGAACTTTGCAAAGAACCAGTAATGTCGCCAAACTCGAAAATAAAGGTACATTATTCCGAGCGATTGCCCTTTGGTTGATTTCAGCTGTCTCTTTAGCACTTCTGCATATGCTAAGGTTAACCGTAGGATCCAGCTTACTCCCAAACCAATCTGCTCACTAGGCGTTGACATTACTCAATCTTGCGGAAGCCACAGTCCCTTGACGTTTTCTACTTTCCTCGTTGACCCAATTGATTTAGGGACATTACACTCGGAGGTTGTCACGAATTAATAGCACCTATGATCAAAGTCTTTTTCGCTCGCCATCGGGCATAATCCTGGTGATATGTCTCAATGGAATTCTCTGATACGACTGCTACATTCAGGTAATTTTCAATTGGTCAGTAATAACTCTTTCGAACACTTCTCGAGCGCAATATCCTCGACATCTCAGGACCAAGGAATGCTTCCGAGAGACAGGTTATAATATTCTAGAGGTTCGTAGGAAGTCTAATATGACGACACACTAGCTAACAGAAGTTTGGCAGGCTTTTCCTGACAGACCTGGCGAATTACGCAGTTTTCT
>JAYKXP010000253.1:0-45447 GCA_037176845.1 Paramarasmius palmivorus | reverse complement strand
GTTTGAATTACCTTCGGTCCTGTCTCTTCCCGTTTCAGGTCCTGTGCATGTACTATGAGTCCCCGCGCATAGGGAGTGTCGGTTTTCACTTGCCTTCTCGAAGTCAGATACTGGATTCATGACTACTCCGGAGTTGTTGCGTTCTGAAGCTATTTCTTCAAGTCGCTTGGCTGTCAAACGTATTAACGTTGTCTGCTTGTAATGTTACAAGCTCTCTCTTACCGGCGTCGTTGACATTGTAGTCGGGTTTGACCATTTTCTTAGCGCTGCTTTCGCGAGGGCGGGTCCCTGCTTGAGAGTCGGTGGGTGTCTTGACGCCTTCAGTGATATTGCAGCTCTGCCATCACTGTAGAACTTCTTTCCCCTTGTGGATTCCTTCGCATTCTCCATCTGGCTGCAAGCCTAGGGCTTGGTAAATGAAGGGACGCCAAAAAGAAAAAGAAAAGATAAAAAAATAGCGGGAGTCGCCGCTGTCTTCACGTACTCTGAAGACTTTGAGGATTCGTGTTGTCAGTGCTGTCAGACTAGAACGTCAGATTCTGTTTCAGTTACGTTTCTTTAGGTGGAATGAGAGACAGTGTAGCCTTCCTGACGGTAATATCCTCGGAGCTCCTCCTCTACAGCTATGTCTCGAGAACTATAAAGGGCGGGCTCCTGTTGGATGAAAGCTATCGCCTTTGATCTAGTGTTCTCGCCCATTCTTTCTTCACCTCATAATGCCCCAAAAGTCCGTCTGTTCGCTTGCATCTTGCAGTCCGTGTTGTCTCATGCGTTCCTTCAGATCCTCCGCGTTTGCAGTTTCTGATAGCGACAGTGAAGGGTCTGTCGTGTTTGTTCGGTTCGTGTTTCTGTTGTCGTTTGATGTCGTGTCCTGATTCCTGTAGCTCCGGAATCGCGCCAAAGGAGAGGTCTAGCACCGTCAAGAAGTTTGGAGGTATAGACTCTGACGACGATGTTTCACTTGATGAGCGTAAACGGAGGCCTAGTGCCAGTCCTATGAATGAGTGAGTGATACTCTTTCTTTTCTACTTCTTGGCCTTGGACTCACCTTTGATTCCCTCTAGGTCTTCCCCGACGAAAGTCGCGCGTCTTGATACTGGGCCAAGGGGAAGCCAGAGTACTAAGATGGTCTCTTCTTCGGCATCTCCCGAGAAGTAAATATGCTTTTCTATCCCTTCCTTGCTGCCTGCTGAATTCTTCCCTGAAAGATCGAATCGAGTTTCGGTGTCATCGCGGCCTGGATTTGTGTTTGGTGAAATTCTACCGTCTGACAATGAGTCTGACCACGAGTGAGTGATCGGTGCTTTGGCCTTTCTTTTGTCAGTGTTGAACGTATTCGGCAGGCCTCGTACACCGTTGACGCGCAAGACCGTTGTTGTCCCCAGCTCTTCGACTTCTCGTCCTCAACGCACGTGAGTTTGTTTACGTCCTGGTCTTCATTTCAGTTTCTGACAGTCTGGTGCTAGCCCAAAGCCCACCGAGAAAGCTAGGTACAACGCCGACGACACCCCTTCCGGTTCTCTTATCAAAAAGTATGTGTTTCAGTAAGGGCCTTGCTTCGGTATGCTTAGCAACCCTTTTAGACTTGATGCTCTGCATGCCGCTGAGACTCTGACTCCGGTTCCTTCGCCTAGATCGTGTGTTTTTTCCCTTTTTTTTTCCATTGGGAAGCTAACCTTCTTGATTTCAGTGATTCTGATGAGTCGTACAAGCCCCGTCGTCCTGCCTGTTCGGCTGCCCGTCGAAAAGGCAAGAAGAAAGTGTATGTTGTGTGTAGCATTGCTCGGGATTACTGACTGATGTCCTGTTTCATATAGTGCTGCTGCTAACGTCAAACCCGATGTCAAGATGGAGTCCCCTACTTTAACATTGAGGTTAGTAGGGTCTGCTTCCCGGTGTGTTTTGGTCTTGATGAATTTTTTTTCGGATGCAGGGAGTTAAGCTCGCAGGATGATGACCTTCCTTCCCCTGTTACGGCTACACGGTCTCGGGCAAAGTGCGTCTTTTTGGTTCTCGTTTATTTCTTTTGTTGTACTTACCTGGTTTCTGCTAGGAGGTCCGATACTCCTGTACCTTCGTCTCCTTGTCATGACGAAGATGACGTAGACAACGCCTTGCCGGTTTCTCATAGGTGCATTTGTTTGTGTTTTTTCCTTGTGCATTGGAGTTCATGTTCTGGCTAGCTCGCCTGTCAAGGACAACGTTTCTTCGAAAAGGTGTTTGTCCCCTGAATGGGATGAGTACGTTCTTGTCTTATGTTCTTCGAGCGAAAATACTTACTGCGAATGTACAGAGACGCTTTGCAGGCGTTGTCACCACCCGTTGAAATCACTCCGAAGAAAGGGAAAGGGTAGGATGTATCGATGATTTGGAGTGTATGTAGGTCTAACCTTGTTTATCACTTCCTCAGGAAGGCCACTGAGCTGCCTGCCCGCGTGTCATCCCGCAACATCGACAAGGAACTCCCGTTGGTACCTGTGGACGTTCAAGATGGTCAGCCCCGTAGGTGTTTCCTTGTATGATAGTTTGCGTCTTTTGGTAACTGTTTCCCTTGTAGCGCCATACGCGGGTCTGTTGGATGAAGAGAGTATACCGGACAAGTTTCGCGCTATGTACGCCGACATGGATTGGTTGCCTCCGTGAGTGTTGCGAGTTCAAACTCTCCTCTCGTGCGCTCTGTGCTGAAACCGTGCCTCTCTAAGCATGAAACGTCACTATTTTGTTGGTCATCCCTTGAATATGGGGGAGTTCCACGGCTTCATGCCTATGAATTACTCGACTGTCAGGGAACGCCTGGATGCAGGTGGCAAGAAGTGAGTGTTCTCGTAACTTTCACGGATAGAAGTGTTTTTACGACTGATTTATAGGAAACTTGTCCGGGCCTTAGGCTTCATGTCCGCGCCCCCTGTGTACAGCCCTGTCCGAGTACCCCTTCGAAAGACTGGGTTTATACCTGGGAGGTTTTGCTTGCTATTGCCTCCGTCCGAAGGAGCGTCTAATGCCATCTTCACCACTGTTGGACTGGTCAAAGCCAGTCATTTGCAGTCAGGTGTTCCTTCTCAGGATGGCCCGTCTCGCCAGCTCCACGTCGTTCCCTTCGAGAACGATTTTGAGATTCTCCAGACTAATATAGGCGATTATTTTGCTTCTGATATGCTCCATACCTCGTGCCGTAAACACGCCCTGGTGTTTTCGACCAGGAAAGAGCCTAAAGGTGTGTGTGTTCTTCCCTTTCGGCTTTGATTTGCTCATTTCCTTCCCAGTCCCAAAGGATGAGGAACCGGACGACGACGACGATGACCTTCGTGCTAAGCCTCGTGCTAAGCCCTCGAAAGTCCCCATCCGCCGTGCCTTGGGCAGCGTTTTTGCTCCAGGCGCACCTGCTTGTCGTATGTTCGATGATGGGAGTAAGTTTTGTCGCCTTTCTGAAGTTTGTATTTCGGAACTAACATATGCAGTTCCCATTTACGACGGTCGCACTACCCCGGGATCGAAGGGTTTCACGTTCACTCCAGCCGAGTGGGACAACTACATGGACCTCCCTGTTTTTCCGCTTTCTGAAGTTCCTCGCAACTCTTTGGTGGTTGTTGCTCATACTATTCATGGTTTTGTTGGCAAACTCGCGCCTACCAAGTATCATACTTTGTTGCTTAACCCGTTGTTCGCCATCGTTTTGAGCGACCCCGTTCAGAAGGCCAAGTAGTGTAGTTTGTGTAGATTTTTGGTGGTGATCTGTGTTCTGTGCAATATAATATAATTCTGCAGCGACGTTCTAGTTGGGTGTGCATCGATAAATAGATCTTAGTCCGGTTCCTGATCGTCAATAACGTTGCCCGCCACGGCGTTGCCGCCGTGCTTCTCATTTTGATCTCTGTGTGCTTCTCTGATGACTTGGACTTCCTATACGATGCCATATAAAAATCGCTCGTTCAGCGGTCTGTGAGTCTCTATGACTTCCGTTGCCAAGATAGAAGACTCGATATGGGCTCGAATACTCTCCCTTGTTGCAGAGTCCGTTGGGAGGAGGGGTTCCTTCGTCGTTGGATTGGCGAGAGTTTGTAAAGCTTGGACATTACTGTAAGTGTTTACAGCCAGAACCTTTGGTCTGTGTTAACACCTTCCAGTGTCCAGCGAGTTCTTTACAAGAAGATCGAGATCGGCTCTGTCCTGATGTTGTCGCAGGTTCATTCCACACTGGCTTCAAATCCTGCCCTGGGATCATTCGTCAGAATTTTGGGCGTCAGCAGCAGTTGCATGCCGTTCAATCCAGCGCATCCCGCCTACACGTTGCCTCAGGACCGTCATATCCCGACATGCATTTCTGACATTATTGCTGCAACAGCTCCAACCGTGCAGATGCTTGTGCTGAAGACTCGGCTTCACCCGGGAATTATGTCTACCTTCCGCACCTTGTCGTTCCCGACGCTCTTTGTTCTTGACGCTAGCCACCATTTGCTCCTAGACCCCCATACCTGTGTTGAGTTGGACAGTAGCCTTAGGCGTTACTACACAGAAATAGGTGCTTTGGAATATACACATCGCAGCGTTCCCCTATCGCTTGGTGACATGCCGTCTCGCCCCTGGCCCAAGTTGCGTCGCCTCACAGTCCATCACGACGTCAGGCTCCCTCGCACAACCGTGCCAGCCTACGATTTCCGCCATTTTCGGGGGCTCGATGGCCTTTGCGTTCGCCTTAGCGGTGCCAGCTGGCATAGCAATGTATACGACTTCCTTATCCACGTCAAGTTGCCCACTGATGCTGCGGCATTCGCTTTAATGCATTCTTTGGGACGTTTCGACATACCGTCTCTTGCTCCGTGGGCTTGGCACGCCCGATTGGTAGTAGTCTCCGACGGGAAGCTACTTCGAGTCTGTTCGCCGGACGCTGTTGGTATAGAGGAGCTGGTGCTCCCTTCAGGTCTTACCCCCCGAGTGGCGAGGTTTTGGGTCGAGTTGAAAAGCTTTCTAGCGACAAGGGTCTCGGAGAAGTCTTTATATCCCAATCGTCCAGACGTGTTGTTACAGTCGCGCGTGTAATGTTGTAGTGTAACACTTTGTATGAAGAACGGGTAATTTAAACATCAAGTACAAGGGGCTTGAACGTTTCCGCATGGAACAGGCTGACTGTGTATTTGCGGTTCTGCACATATCGTTTCAGCTGTGTCCAGTATACGTCGTCTAGGGGACTGGCATTGAGATAATAGTACAGGGGAGATGCTATTTCCCCGTCTGGCCCCACCCTTGGTATCACAATTCTCCTATCGAATTTCTTCCTCTCCGTCTCTACCACTTTTACAGCCGGTCCTCGAAAGCTGGTGAGCACTATCACCTCCACATCAGCTGGAGGTACAAGTCGCTTCAGGTAGTACTTGACATCGAAGGCGAATCCGGATCGGGATTCCATAAGAAAGACCAGTTCCTTTACAGAATTCAAGTGTGACATGTCGAAGATTGTGCCACGGTATTCCAGATCTTCGCGGCCACAAATTGCGAATACGCGCTCGAGTTGAGGAAATTTTCCTTGGTCAGAGGCGATAGTGAGTCGCTTCGTCTTGGGTGGATCGTTTCTGTGACCTTCGCGGAAGTACTGCTTCAAACGCGAATGAAGTTTGATGGATGTGGAGATATCGAGGAAGTAATAGTATGATGCTTGGATTTCCCGGAGCTCAGGAAAAGGTATCGCCCTGAGCGTGTACAGTACGTCCGGCAGGGTCTCGAGACGGATTGTGAGTCGGACGACTGTGGGGGCAATCGCATGAACAACATCACCCACATGGGTTGCTACACGACCACCGTTTTCATCGTCACCCAAATTTGCCCGGTCCTCGCACGCGATGAACATGTTCTGAACCATGCTTGCTACCAGCGCGTTGCCAACGAGTGTGTTGCGAAGCTTGGCTATTTTCGTTGAGGTAGTGACCTTGATGGTTTTGTATAACTCTGGCAACAGCCTACTTTGTGGTGAGTCTGCGTTCTATATCGTTGCTCGAATGTCCTTACCCTCTTGTATAGTCCCCGCGCATAAGCAAAAACCCTATGAACGGCTTTTTCTCCTGTCTCCTCATTTCGACTGCCCATTTCAATACTTCCAATGTGGTGTCGTAGTTCAGCGGTGCCGTTTTTGGGGAAGGCCGGTGAGGGTTTGCTTTCTTTGCTTTCGGCATGGTTGATTCCCCGGGCTATTGGCCGTTGTCCTTTTTAAATCGCTAACGTCCAGGACAGCTTTCGGACAGCTCAGTCACTTCTAATTTAAATTATGCGAATCTCTGATGGGACGGCGTTTGCGACCTTCTCTTCGCGGGTGTCATTCCGAGGTGAAGCCAAATTGGGAACTGAAGGTACGTCAACTACTGACATGTTACATTTGAATTACTAACGAGTTTTCTAAGCTATTGTGGAACGTCGGACCGCCCGTTCGATTCATAACCACTTCTCTTGCTCTCGTCCAGAATTCTTCATTGTAGATATCGGAGCCTATGGTGTTCGAGATCAAAGGCATCGCGTGTGGTGTGCTGTTGGGGCTGGCTTGTAGCCACGGGTAAGGCACAATGAGAGTTTTGGGATGCCATTGGTTCTCTGGGTGCTGCCGAAGGTACTCTGGAGATGTCTCGTCTACAAGGACTGCGCTTTGGACATTGAGTGGTAGTTTGAGATGTCGAAGGAAATGGTCGTAGTTGAACATGCCGTCGAACCCGCCGTCCTGCACAATCGCAATGTCTATTGGCTTTGTAATGTAGCGATAGTCGAACGGGGGGGTTGCATAGTCTGGGATAGTGACTTCACATAGCAAAACTAAACGCTCGAGGGTGGGCCATGGTAGTACTGGCAGAATGCCAACACTCAGTTGTGATGTCCTGTGTATCTCGCTCGAGGGATCCATTTCACGTACTCCACGAATGAGCGCCTGGTTGAACCCTGCAATGGCGTCAGGCGCCAACAACATATAGTGGTTCACCTCTAGGACCGTCAGCTGAGGGAAGATAGTGGTCCTGAATGCGTGGATGATAACAGGATGCTGAGAAACCTCTAGAGAGAGGAACCTCACTGTCGAGGATGTTGAGGTGACGACAAAGGCGACAGCACCTGGGATCCTGGTATAATATGGATTGGTGTATGCTGGGTTATCGACATCTCCTGGGGTGCAAGCAGAACATACGCGGAGTTGTCGTACATATCCTGCGAGGAAATCCTTTTGGCGCAGGCTGTCCTCAAAGAGGTACAGTTGTTCTACGTTCCTCAACTTTACTCTCCGGTACAGAATCTGCTGTAGACTGAAGCTCATGAGCGTCCCCTTTATTCGTCGACCTTCTCATTTGGTGGACTTACGCTGTCTCGAAGCCTTTTTTCATTAGGAGTAACGGTGTGACTGACTGTCCTTTATCGATAAATAGGGATATCGATGTTTTCAATACCGCCAGGAGTGAATCGTCGTCTAATACACTGGTTTTCCCGGGATGGTGCACCTCTTTTTGGACATTTGCGGCATTGGTGTCCAGCATTCTGTTGGATGGAAGTGGGTAAGTTGAACTTGAAGGTCATGTGACGATCTCCACAGGAGATCATCATGTGACGATCTCCTCCGGTGATCGTCACGTGTCAAAAAAGCTGCTTTACATCGCTCTATCTAGTTTTCATCCATTGCCTCCTCATCCTCCTCATCTGCCATGTCAGGCGGTGACTCTGGGGATTCTAGCTGTGCCTTTGTTCAGTAATATGTTCTGGACCGTTGGGCAGTATTTTACCTTCGTCAACTTTTTTATTTCTCCCGTTTCCTTGTCGCCGTCGTTCTCTTGGACCATGGGTGACGGTGCATCTAGCGAATCTGGCTGAATGAATTTCAGGATCAGATGGGACGATGTATGACTGGTAGTTGATACTCACTTCTGATGTATGATCAATGTCTCTCAAGACGTCTAGAATGAATGGATAGAAAAGAGGCAGCTGGTGGCGAGTGATAGTATAACTGCTTGCGAATTGTTTCAGCCTTTGCCTTTGATCTTTGCTCAGGTGGGAATGGTCTCCGGGTGTGTATTGGACAGCACTATGTTGACCACCGCTTTCCTCGTCGTGTTCCATTACGAATGTCAGTGAGAATGGAAGTACTACCAGACTCAGTGCGTCTCTTTGTTCATGGACCATTTGGGACTTACCGCGTATCTGGTCGTCTATCCCGTTGGACATAACACAGTCGGCGATGTACCGAAGTATTCCTGTACCCTCGTCCTCTACCGCCTCGATACTTCTCACCCTGAACCCTGTAACCTCTGTTTGTACCGACAGCACCAGCTCTGCATGCTTGTCCAGTTTTTTAGCCCAGTCTAGACGCATGATGGTCAGCTGCGTGCCGTCTATTCCTCGTGGGACGCACCTCCTTCCACGAACATGCTAGTGCAGGGGCACCTGAAGGGGCACCCTCAGATTGTCTAGGGCAGGTAATTACCAGTTGATCCAAACACGCCATGTAAGCTAATTGCCTATCAGGACTTGGGCGGCGGTGAGAACAAATCAGGTGGTTAGTCAGCCAAAACTTAGCTGACACCTTCCTGACTTGAACCCTCGGCCTTAAGTTTAGAAGGGCAATCACCACACATGTGGGCGCGCCAACCAACTGAGCCATACTGTCATAATATACAGAGATAATACAATCGACTATATACCCATCACACAGTGAACCCGTTGTAGAAAAAAACCACGCCGTATTTTTACTACTCTCAATTGCTATTATCTACCGTACATTGTCAGGACAAAAAACCCGGGGAAACGGGGAAAAAAAGCCCTGCAAACCCATGAATCAGTAACCAGCATCTCTCAAACTACGGAATGTATAGTCTATCTCCTCCAAAGCCGCTGTGTACAATGCAAAATGACCTGCCTTGGCCTGCCGCTCACGAGGTGTTCGGCAGGGCAGCTTCCTCAACTCTTGCTTCCACCATGCGAGTCCAACAACGAAATTGACGATTCCATTTGGTCCGAACTTGGCGATCGAGCTCCAATCTTCTCCTGCATCCCTCGACAGACGAATTCCATTGGCGTTCCCCTTGCGCCATGATGGAGAGCAGTTCTTGTACCATGCTTCGAAATCGTCGGCATAGTTCTTGAGGTCATGCATCTGCTTCGGCTTGAAGCCTACCGGACGTGCGCGCGCAATCCAAGCTCCAATATCTGGCGGACGTTGAGTCGCAGATAAACGAGGTCCTGTATATTTTGCCTTGCCGTCGAGATGTAACCAGTTTACCACAACATCACGGAACTGTCGATCCATCTGTGCCTCGTGACAAATCGACAGAACCGTCTGTGCATACTCCGCACACCCAGCGGGGCTGCTAACCATATGCGGAACGTGTTCAGGCACAGGATCCTCGACCTGGCTGTCGGTGGTCTTGCGGCGCTTCGAGGTTGGTGCTGGTTGTGAAGATGAGGACTTTGTTGGTGCAGAAAGTGAAGGAGATGAGTCGTCGTCTTCCAGTCTTCTCTTTCGCCCTTTTGCAGAGGTACTACTCGGCTGTACAGGGATGACAACCCCCACAAAAGAGGTGCGCGTACGAGAGCCTTTCGAGGTAGACGCAGACGCAGACGAAGCAGTTGAATGCTTGCTGCCAGAGTTCGAAGGAGCCTTAGCTGGCGAACCACTTGTAGCGCGTTTCCTTCCTTTGTAGGTTCGTGGGCTCGGCACCGGAGGCGAGGAAAACAAGTTGATAGGTGATGCTTGAGCTCCAGAACCTTGATGAACAGGTTCCGGCTCCGGCGCCGGTGATGATCGGACTGAAAGAGGAGATGCTGGGGGAAGGGATGCCGGGGGAATAGATGGAGAAGAAGGTGGAGAAGATCCATGGATTGATATAGGGGTGGATGGTCGAGATCCTTTACTAACCGTCTCCCGTGCCACCTCTTTGCTCTTCCCAGTTCCGGACGGCGCTGACTTGGCAGTCTTCGTGGCCGCTCCTGGAGCAGAAACACCCTGGGGAGCAAGACGAGGGGGCCCCGCTGGCGGCCTGATACGAGCATGGGTACCTGATTTTGAAGAAGAAGCCGAAGACGACGTAGATGTGGGTTGAATGGGCTTAGCAACGGGATGTTGAAAGGGTTTTGGAACGGGTCCAGGCTTCACGGTCTGCTTCGCCGATGCCTTTTCTGTGGGTGGCAACGAGGATGATGGCTCTCCACGGTCTCCTTGATCCTCGATCGTGTCTCGGACAATCGTGTGAGTAGGGTCTTCCTCGTCAACTCCACGAGGAAGGCCTGTACTCGCCAATGCCCTGCTACGGCACTCAGCAACGCCTGAGATACAGGTCAGAACTGTGCAGGACATCGATAACTCGTTCACTCACTAAAGCACTTCTTCAAGAATGCGCCAAAGAGCTTATTAATGGACTGCTTGATCTGAGATCGAAACAGTCCTCCGAATGTGGAAGGTACGGGACCAGCGGTTACGCCAACATGCAAACTGTAAAGGCACGTGTATTACAATGAGATACATTCTGTGATAACGCTCAACTCACGCCATGGTATTGAGACGACCTCCATCCAAAGGTTCGGGCCCTCCGCCAAACAAAGAGAAGTTCCAACCCGTTGCTTCCGAGACACCTTCAAGGATTGGTGTCATGAACACTCCCAATCGTTCAATTGCTCTATCAAACACTATCAGTTCCAGAGTTACCTCAGTTCGCATTTGACTCACTTTTGACGATCTTCCGGGGCTGTCGAATAAGGAGCGGCTTTGAGCTTGTTGTATTCCGCTACGCGGTTTTGGTGGTTTACTTCGGCGACGTCACGCCATTTTTGTTGGTCTTCCTTCGACAGTTTACTGAACTCCCGTTTGACAACCTCTTGACGAACGGCGATATAGGAGTCGGAACCTGAAGTTGCATTAGATTGAGATCAACGAGAAGGGAAAGACGCGCACCTTTTTTGACATACTTGCAAGCTTTGGCGTTCTCCGTAACCGCCACCTTCATCCGCTGATCCACTTCTAAGCTGTGCCTGTGCGCCCACAGAAGATAACCCGGATAAGAAGCTCCTACAATCCCAGCTTCACAGTCCTCCTTGAAGCGCGAGAGTGCCTTCTCATTCCAGCTCTCTTGGTCCTCTGGCAGAACAGCTGACCATCCCTCTTGAATTGCTGCCGCTCGCAAAACGCGCTCATCTAAATGCTAAGCCTTAGTATGATCGATAACCACGAGAATGACGCGTAAGACGTACCCATCTTTGAGCTGAGATGATTGCGCACGAGGTCATCGACCAGTTCTGGATTAGCATGACCCCACTCGACATAGGCTGCTCGGCGGCGACCAGGGCCCATGTCGAGACCAGTAAGCTTGCTCAACAGTTTTCTGTATGCGTCGGACTCCTTCATATCGAGCTCCTGTTGCTTTCTGTATCGATAGCGCATCCACCTTTCGACTTGCTGTGAGAGTTACGGATGAGTCATAGTTGTCACAACCCAGTCACGGAGTCACGTACATCAATCTTAGCACCAACCACCTTCTTGAGCTCCTTGAACTCCTCCAGACGCTTGAGAAATTCCTCCACGACCTCGATCTCTTTGCGAACTGGCTCCACTAGCCACTCCTCATCTTCGGTATTCACCCGCTCCTGGGGGGACATTGCAGTGGACAGGTTAACCCGACCATAATGCAATTGCAATGTTATGGTCAACTCAGATATATGGCCATTAAGGGCTAGGTAGCTGCTAGATTGGGAAATAATTAAATATTGGATTATTGAGCTGCTAAGTACAAATCAGGAAAACACAGAAATTACATCAATAAAACCAACAGGACCTCGAAATTTGCAGGGGCACCGTACATTGCAATGTCACCGAACATTGCAATGTCACTCTGTATCCGCCCGTGACCTATAACGGAACATTGCAATGCACATCATTGTCCTAGGTCATCCTCAACGACCTCCTCTGGATCCACGCTGTTGCCATATATCCCTTCACCAGCTCCCTCGTCGTCACTCCCAATGTAAGGCCTAGATCTGGATGCACGAAGAGGCTTTACTGGAGCCCTCCAGCTCTCAGCAAAGCTTGCTGCCAGCTGCTCGCGCCATACCGCCTGGCGTTCTGCATAGGCATTCATTCCTTCGTCCAGCGCCGAATCTCCACCCTGTAGAACCCGCGTGCGCCACTCTGTAGCCTCATACTGCAAGGTCACCACAGTACGACGCATTTCCTCTTCAACCAGGTGCAGTTCCTCGTCCCAACGCCTTTTCCGTGCCCATGCTTTGCTCCACTGTACCCTAATCACCTCCTTTACTCCGCTCGGATCCCCACTGACGTCCCAGTCTACCCAGATCCATGAGAGAACTTGACGTGATTCCCCTGCCTTGATCAGGGAATCCGTCAGCCTTCGCATTCTCTCTGCTCCCAGGGCCTTCCGAACGTTCCGGACAGCATGGGTATCCTCCTCGTCCAGAGCACGAACATCGCTATCCTGCAGACGTCGAAATTTCTGTTCCTCAGTGGGCAAGATACCCCCATGAAGTACCAACAGAGCATCATAAGCCGCCCGATACTTTGCCTTCAGCTCCTCCATCTTGTCGTCGTTGTTTCCCAGACTGATTCGAGCCTCCTTGGCACCGCTCTGATGACGTTTGTTCATAGAGCGGTCCGTAAGAAGCCGGCTGCGTAGAAACAAACGCGTCCGTATACCGTCGAGTGAGCTTTGGCATTGCCCACGTCGGTATTCCATCTCCATCTTCACCCACTTCTCCAACGCTGGGTCCTTACGCATGGCTTCTGGAAGTTCAGAAGGCAATAGAAGACCTTCGGCTTCCACCTCCACCTGCTCACCACCGCGACTCTGCTCCAATAGCTCCGACACTGCAGGCATGTAGACCTGCTGGATCTGGCGGAAGCGATATATCAGCCTGTCGACCTTGGCACGCCGTTCCAGTAGGTCCGTCTTTTGCAGAGAAGTGGAGGTGGTGTGTTGCTTGATATACATTACTAGCCATCGCCTGGTTTAATCTAGCTCAACATCACTCATTGATCATGTAAAAACCCCTTACTCACTGTTGTTCCTCTATCTCCAGCCCAATGTACATGAATGCACTAGCGCTGACATCATGTACCGCCACGATTCCTTTCCTCAGAGCTTCTGCCTCCTTCTGCGCATAATGAAGCCGAACGTCTTGCTCCGTAGTGCCTATATGAGATTAGCTTTGAATGCTAATGACGAATAGGGAAGCTCACCAGAGCGAGGCAATGAATATGGATTGCGTTTTGAAACGCCCTGCTCCCAGTTCAAAACAATGGCACTCCAGTCCTTGATAACCTCCGGAGTTTGACTTGCTGTAAACTGCTCGTAGAGCTCCGTGTGTACCTTTTGCTGACACAATGCCTCGCGCCGACGCTTCTTTAGCTGTTTCCCTACACCGACCATTAGATTCAGTCACTCAAGAGCAATATAACAACATTCGCACCAAGACCGATACGCTTTCGATGATTCCAAGAACTGAACTGGTCATCCATGGTATCTCTTCTATGGCC
Organism: Paramarasmius palmivorus; assembly: GCA_037176845.1. Lineage (NCBI taxonomy): Eukaryota > Fungi > Basidiomycota > Agaricomycetes > Agaricales > Marasmiaceae > Paramarasmius > Paramarasmius palmivorus. The sequence continues at coordinate 31,952 of JAYKXP010000253.1, read as the reverse complement.
TGGACCCATTTCTCTGGTACTTGTCGCAATACCGCCGTCTCCCGCCCAGTGGCGCTCCAAACCTTCTCCATCCGACTGACCAGAACCAGGTTCGAAATGCAAGGAAAAATTTTCCTGGCATTTACGTTCATGACCGTGGATATGCAGTTTCGGCACCACGAAGCGCCATAGCTCTTCGATCACAACCATCTTCAGCGGCTCAGGTATCCATGCCATACGACCGAAAAATTTGACATAGTATTGACACGCAATATCGTAGCTGAGGATCCGTTTAAGACGAGGGTCGTCCAAGCTCTGTGATGCTGAAATCGCGTAGTCGGCATGTCCAAACCTAGTATCATGAGGTCAGCAGGATCCATAGGTAATAGCTCAGCCGCTTACTTCTCTCCTTTGTTCAGATCCACCGTGCCATTTGGCTCAACCATCTCATGGCGGATACACAAACATAACAACACTCCGGTGGTAGCATAGCTTTTACTGAATTTGGTGTTCGCCTGGCTCACCGCCTGAAGTCCAGTACACGTGCTAGTCTGAAGACATTAGCATCAGCATCGGTCATCAACCAGCTATGTTACTCGTACTCACCTCTTTCTGCTCTGTGAGCTTGGCCACAAACTTTTGATATTGTTCCTGTGGAACATAATAAGCGAGACCAGTCGCAAGACCAGGGTCTTTCTCCTCGGATGAAATATGCCTTCTCTTCAAACGAAAGCAAGCATCGACCCCGATGAACTTGAAGTATAGATAACTGTGTAAGCGTCTCAAATCAGTGATCCTTGCCTATCCAGCCAACTCGTACACACCTTTTATCCGACGCTATTTGTTGCCAATTATCCGGAAGGTTCACGTCGGGACGCGGACAAGCCAAACACCGCAACGCCAAAGAACCTCGGCGAATGTTGGAAAGATCACGAGCAGAAGTGGAGATATTTGCCACACCCCCACGTTTCAACATCTTCAGGTATTGCCACTGGCGTGCCGCCCGGACAAATGCCTCGTATCGATCCTTAACCTCACATTAGTGACGGCTCTACGGACCATAAATAACAACATACCTTCACGCCCCCCAGACCTACGCCGTCCGTCCTAGCTTCAAGCGTCCGATAGAAGTCGTATAAGGTCACCTTTCCCAAATGTGTCATGGTATGGAACAACGTCAAAGTCTGGAATGTGAACGCCGTCCGAGGACCCATGACTGTCGCTGGATATAATTCGTAACGCAGTAATTGCTGCCAGTCCTTCCCGACATCTGGCTGGCATATACAATATCTCACATCGACCTCCTGGATTGAGTTGATATCGACTATCACGAAGCCACTTGGAGCTCTGTCATGCATCTTGCAGGCCTCTCCTGGCGGATGTCCCAGCTGAATAAAAAGTCCCAGGGATTTGAGCGTAACACGCTCAAAGAACTTTCCGTTCCACTTCTAAGTGTCTATGCCAGTCAGTAATCCAACCTTTTCTATTGTCAAATCCAACGAACTCACCTCGACCCGGTCGAAAGGGCGTCTGCGATGATCGAAGACCAAGCATTCAGAACATGACAGGCGCTTCTCGCAGCAGTCCCTGCATCGGTAGAGGTCGGTGTCGCTCTGCTTACACCTAAAGCAACGGAGAGGTGTCGAGCGTCTCCCCTCTAAGCGAATGATTTCATCCAGGAAAGCTGAAGCGTTCTTGACCCATTCCGTCATAGGGAAATCCTGCAAAGACATACAGTTAGCCTTAACCAGTGCCAAGTTTCATCATACATACCGATGCCAGGCTGCGTTTCACAGATTCCTTCAGCTCAGAATCATTCTCCTCTGCAACGTCTTCGTCCACACCAGCTATCCCGAGCTCGATATTCCCAAGCTCCAGCGAAGTACCTCCCCAGTCCGAATCCTCCATCGAAATATCTTCGTCTCCTGTTAGGCGCGCTTTCTTGGTTTTCTCGGGCGACAAAGGTGCAATGCGAACACGCGAACTGGTGCTGCGGTATCTATCTTTGGTAACAGAGACGCAGTTCAGAAATGAGGGTGACGAGTCCAGATCATCCCGGACGTAAGTTTTCAGCTGTGGGGCACGTCTTTTCCGCGACATTAAGGAAGGATACACGAGAGAGGATGACGGTTTGTTGAAACGAAACGCGGTATCACGGGACTGAGTCACCATCTGTGACAATGGTGACCATAGGGTCACAGATGTGACAGTCCTCTTTTCTCCTACCGCCATGGCTCCAAGATAACGCGGTGCCTGAAAAATGCGGGCCCCTCCATCTCTTTCTTTCTTTTCTCTCTACCATCATTTTCTCCATGTCATTCCTTTTGAACATTCCAGGTGAGTCAGATCCCTTTCTCCGGTCGTTCTCTGTTTTGTTGGATGAACATGAATGACTTGATACTCCTGCCGGGGAATCTTGTCATTCTTCGCCTCTTTTCTATTCCCGGGTCGCTGCAGACATTCGGAACGACTTGATACTCCTGCCGGGGAATCTTGTTGGGCCTCCTGCGGCGACTTGTACTTAATTTTTTATACCTTTCTACTCCCGCCTTCTATAGGAAACACCCGCTAACTATTCCTTAGACTCTCTGAAACACCTTTTCGATGGAAGAAAAGTAAGTCTACCTGAATATTCAAACGCAGGACTGACTTTTCCCTTGATAGACGCGTTCGGAAACTTATTTTTCGCCTTATCTCCTTGCTACCGATGACAACCTGGACGCTCGTTTGGTAGAGGCGCTCACCGCTCACGAAAATTCCACTTTTGATTCACCCTTGACGACGCCCCCGTCTACACCCCCGCCGACACCTCTGTCCTCCCCTTCACCATCGCCTCAGCCATCAACTGTGCCCTTACCCTCTTCTGAACCCTTACCTTGTAATCCGTCCATCCACTCGGAATCGTCAGCCTCAGCTGAGGAACCTCACCGGAAGAACACGCGCCGGAACAAGAAGAAGAGTCACGAACTACGCAAACGACGTCGACAAATGACTGACGTCCTCGTCTTTGCCAAAGATCCCGCACGGGTCAAGATGCACAAATTGCGACATGCCATCATCTCTCAGGCCTCGCCTGTGACTGAGAAGATTCAGGACAATCACCTGAAACCGACTTCCTCAGGCTATCTCGGTACACAGCGACCCCTTCCGGAGAAGCGTGCGTACACCAAGGCGGAATTGCTGGCGGCTGGATACCGCCTTCACGAACATAACCCAGAGTACGTGCCCAGCTATCTTCCATCAGAACCCCAAATCTCAAATTTTTTCTGTAGCGCCTCTTGCCCCATTTTACATTCCGAAACCGGGTCCGTAATTGGATTGGTCGTTCCAGGTCCATCGGACGCTGAGAGCACCTCAGCCTGGAAGGATGTCATCCAGGAATGCACCGACCTCATCGAACAAGTTCGCCCTAGATGTTACTTCAAACCACCACGACACAAACCCAACGCCGCCAAGGAGGACCCATCACCAGCAGAGTCCCCAGAAGAAGAACGACGGGGAACTTTCAAGTACCTCAACTATGGGATATCCTACGGCAATGGGCAAACGGTGAGTGTTGAACGATTGATGAGATTGATCTATTCCTCACCCGTTCAGTCTGCAGCAACCGTTGATGTTGGCGCAAACCCGCAAAAATCAACAGGTTCTCGATGAAGTCCGGTCCAGCGCATGCTTTATTCGATTGGCATCTTTTCTTTCCGGTACGTCGAATACCTCTGCAGTGAAACAATCTCTAACGTACACCAGCTGTATTCCTCGCTTGGGCACCCAAGCTTTTCCTTTATTACGCCCAGGTTATGGCCTCGCTTCTCGCAACGTACGACCACCTTCATCTTCCCTTCTCCAAAAGCGTCTTCGCAGCCTTCACTATCAACTTCGGCCCCCAGACAGTATGTTACCCCCATCTAGACCTCAAGAACTTAGCATATGGTTGGTGCGCAATTACTGCGCTTGGCGACTACGACTGGCGTCACGGCGGCCATTTGGTCTTGTGGGATCTCAAATTGATTGTTGAGTTTCCACCAGGGACCACCATTTTCATTCCTTCGGCATTGATTACCCACTCCAACACAGCCATCTCACCAGGGGAGCGCCGATACTCATTCACCATGTACACTGCCGGCGGCCTCTTTCGCTGGGTCGAGCATGGATTTATCTCGGAGAAGGTATACAATTCGACTCTCAATAAAGCAGAGGCAACAGCGGCGGGCAGGGAGCGATGGTCATCAGGGTTTGCGCTATTTTCGACACTTACGGACTTGAAGGTATCTGCTCAGAAGGCGACCGGGTTGTAGTACTGTGATTGTATGGATGTTGCTATATTGTTTTTTGAAAATGACAATCATTCACACTGATGGAAACTCGGGCATCTGATGCGAGATTTAGGCTACTGATCTGATATCATTGATAACAAAGATGATAAACTCGTATCAAAGTTTTAGGTTCCCAACTTGATTCTGAACCGCACCCATCAAATGACCCCATCTTCATCACCAAAGCCTGAAAGCTCTCAGGACAGCTCAGAGAAGTAAGTTTATCAGTCTTGTTTCGATGTTTGGTGTCTAAAATACTTCGCAGGCAAATACACGATGTCCAGGACAAGCTGGGTCAACTGCGACTTCATGATCAGTAAGACAGCATCACATTTCACGTTTGCCACTTATATGTTAGTTTTGTTTAGGATTCCCAGAGGGCAGGAACTGTCTCTCCCTTATGACACCAGCTGCCCAACTGCTGTTGGAATCCAAGGAGCGATTCGAGAGCAGACCGTTCACTCCGAATCCGAGCAGAGTGACACGACTCAATCTGACGGCGATGTCTCCACCACTCGTGGATCGCCCACATCTTCGCCCCCTACATCCAATGTCGAGCTCAGGTACGCGTCCGTATTCTTTCCCGTTATCCATATGATTGACAGAACCCTCTAGTGACGACGATGGACTCTGGGCAGAGTCGGATGCGGAAAATTCCGACATCGGCCTCAGCAACGATCCTACCGACATTTCTATTCCTATTTCTGGCTCTCTCGACATTCTCGCAGTACGCAGGCGTGAAGACGCCATGATTGCACAGGCACGGAAGCGGGCAGGCAAAAAGCGGGAGGAGTTGAGTCTACCTGAGAGAATGCGTCTTCTTCAAGAAAAACATAACATTCATAGCATAGATTCGGACTAAATGGCCATGTATAGAAGTAACCCAATGGATCTTGAATATCGTATCCCTTCTCATCTCTCAATACGCGGGATTTAGCGGTCCATCAGATTTAAACGTGCAGGCCGATTCACTCGGAACTTAACTAGGCACCATAAGAACCCCAGGGGCCAGCACTTCTCTCTTTCCCATTTTCATTTCGCTTCTTTTCTGCCCACTATTGATTCGCGAAGATGGACGATACTCCATTGCCTACCGCCAACGCACCTGAGTCAGAGGCTACAGACAAGCCTACACAGGTTCACTCTGATAATCTCCAGCTCGAGACCTCCCCCCCAAAGACGACCACTACGTCTAATGATTCCTCTCAATTGTCACCCCTCATAAAATCGACTCACATGTCAAGTTACCTGGGCAGACGGGTCCGCGTGGTCGGACATATCTTGGAGGTAAGCCCCCTATAGCTCCCTTTATTTACCAAGCCTAAACACAATGCGTATCGCTCCAGGTCCGAGAGGATCAGAGTTTTGTTTTGATGCAATCTAGCGACGGTAGCGAGATCAAGCTGGTCTACGAAGCAGTGCGGCAAACATATCCTACAGCTTGTTATTCCGTGCACTCACTGGCATTCTAGGATTGGGATCTATGGGGCAAGCCAACGCGATACATTGAAGCTCTGGGAACTGTCACGGATGCCCAAACTATCAAACTGGAATTATTTATCCCGTTGGGGGACAACCTCGGTGAATATCGATCAGGAAGTAAAACAGAACCGCCGTGACAACTAATTTCGTTTACAGATCTCCAAACTGTCAACGCGACAATCGACATCATCCACGACCCGCGATTCCGTCAGGTCTTCTTCCCTCAAAGTGGCTGAAAAGTCCCTTTATGTGGTTCAAGGCTGATTCAGTTCGGGTGGGGAGATTAAGCTGTAACGTAGCTTAGTCGTAGCTTAGTATGGACAGTACCAAAGCTGCATGTTGTCACTCGCATCACGTCTGTAAATACGCTTGCGGCCATATGATGATGGATTGTAGATTGCACCGATGTGCACATGTTAGTGGCTGAAAATCAGGATGCGTCTGGCTGAAAATCAGGACGTCAGGCTCTAAATGCACTCTTCAAGGTGCAGAAACTATGATACACCAGTTTATATAAACCCAGAGAGGTGAGAGATGTCGGTGCTTGAGTAGGGAATACTGAAGAGCACGCCGGACCACCAGATTTCAAGAAACAGAGCAAGTGTAGAATATCTACACTTAGATCAATGTCGTATCCACATATACACATGGTAACTCTTCAAGGATAGGACCTCACAATTAGAAGTCTCAATTAGATGTCCACGTTCTCGTGTCTTGGAGGTGCAATCTATTCTAGCTGTGACCCACAAAAAGCGATACCATTGCCTTTAACCACGAAACATAACTTGTATACAAACTACAGAGCATGTTCACCAAATCAATCCGACGGCAACAGAGCGACTCGTCCTGCTGCAAGTGCGTTTTCCCAAAGCAATTCAGCTTTCTCCCGAGTTCCCAGACGTTCCACGCGCACAAACGAGTGAGTTCCCGCAGCGTCTTGTGCAGCCGATCTAGAAATGTGATGATAGGTCAAAGCTATGTTGAGATCGTAAAGACCACATACAGGTTCTCGTATATGCCAGGTTTAGTTCCGCGTAGAACCACCCACCAGAAAGACCGCGTAGAGCTCGATACTGTAGGCCTCGAAGATGAAGGCATCTTCGAGGAAGACGTTGCAGCCTTTTCCTTTGGCTGCGAGGATTCGTATTTAACAGGCGAGGTCGACAGAGGTTTGGATGTGGAAGAGATTTGTTTATTGATAGAACTGGACAGCTTCTCTGCGGTGGGAGCGATCTTCTGACGCAGCGGAGGGTTGCCGACGATATCCTTCTCAAGAGCAGTGATCCACGCCTGCTCAGCTTCTTCAAGAGACCGATATCCACGATAGTTCTGCTGGGGGAAACCGCTGACGGCATAGTTACAACTTTCCCTATCAATGGAATGAGCGCTGGAAGATTCAGACTAATTTCAGATACGCACCAAGACTTGTGAACACCCTTAATCCGTCCATTAAAGACAACGTAAGCGACGCAGCCGCGATTGGTCTTACTAGGTGTAATGCCCCCGTCGCGTACATGATTGTGACTGGCTCGAACGAAAGGGTCTTCCTCTCCAATGATACGCTCTGGTTCCTCGGTGTGGAGATCGTCCAATTGGGCAATGAGAGCTTCTATTCCATCGTCAGGATATTCGTCGTCGCTATATTGTGCAGTCATCGAGGAAAGTGGAGGGCTTTGAATCTGGAGAGGGATATCTGAGAGACTGTGAACGGTAACAAGGTCGATTCTCACCGATATATGGACGATAACAACAGGAACAAAGCCGGAGTCCGGTAGTGCAGCTCTCCTGCTGATGTTGGATGTGGCCGAGGCGTGTGACCCGAAAAGGATATATGTCCGAAACACATCATCAAAGACCAAGCTACAGTATCTGACAAAGGTTAGTGTGTTCGGCTGCGCCGATGAGAGCAAACGTACCTCGTCGAAAGGAAAGACGACAGCAGAAGGAGAGTACAGTTTATTATGTACAAAGGCACAGTCACGGCACAGTCACAGGTTGGTGACTGTGACCTGTGACCAACGCATCTCTTTCGAATACGTCCATCTCTGGACCCATCGCATAGCAATAGCATTCCGGTGCGTGAGGCATATCTGTGGTATTTCCGGTTATTATCTGACATACTGTAAATTATTAGCATCTCGATGACTAGGTCTGATCCACAAGCTATTGAACAAGCCCTCCGCCAGGCAAACCTTGACAAGACAGGGGCGGAAGAATGGGCTTGGATGCGCGAGCGTTGGCCCGAAGTTTCAGAGGATGCTCTGGATGACCTTAGGCGGGATCGCCAGCGTCATCGTGCACGTCTACGCAAACGAGCTGCGGCTCATCAGCGGTATCTCAGGTGCGTTCCGGAATTTGTTCATCGAATAATCGGTTGGTGACGAATACCTTGAACTTCCAGCAATAGAGATGCGTTGAAAGCAAAGGCCTCAATGCAACATCATAAGTGGGTCTCCAAGTGTTATGAACGTTGCAACTAAAACTCAATAACTTCAACTGTAAACTTCCAGTCGATTGGCGCAAATGAGGCACGATCCTGTGGAGCTGGAAAATTTTAGGCAGGCGCATCGGGAGGCCCAGAGTCGGTATCACGATCGCCATAAGGACACCATCAACGCCAAGGCTCGGGCCCGTCGCTCTGCTCGCAATAAGGTTAACATTGGTACGTCTTACTCACCTACAAGTAAAAGTTGTCCGTGAGGTAGTGAAGGCTGATGATATGGTATAGCGTAGCCATAAACAATGTATTCAAGAAACCTACCGCAGCTCTGGCCGAACTTGACGTAGTTTGGTAGCCATCCTATTTTGAGATACCGGATATACGTTGATGAGGGACCCTGTCGGACTTTCTCCACTTGCTCCGTTTGAAATAGTATGGCGTCCCTTGAGGATGCGGTTGTCGTCTCTCCTTGTGAAAATTACAGCCCGGACTCTTGCTTTTGCACCCCGACGTTCAAGTTCCAGGTGACTGAACATGGAGGATACGCAGGCTGCTACAAACCCATGCAGTTCGGGAAATACAGCCTCCAGTTCAACTTCGCGCACAGACACTCCGTCCAATACCGCTCCTACCAATCCACCTCCTGTCGTTGCCAATACCCAGCTCACTGCCCCCAACGCATCACAGGCCAATACCACCAGTCATGCATCGCTCTCTGCTACGCTGACTGTTTCGACTGCTTCGCCGCTCGTCCAGGCTAACGCGGACAAACCGTTGAATATCTGTGCGTGTTCTCATCGACCGAGAGAAAAAAAAACTCATTCTCTATTTAGTGACCACTTCCGAAGTGGTGGCTGCGACAGCCAGTTCATCTTCAGATGGCCAGTCAATAACCACTGGCAGTGCGCCAATTTCCTGTACGTCTCATTATTGATTGAACAAGGATTGAAGCTCACTCACTATTTCGATTTCAGCCTCAAATGGTCAGTCCAGCACAGATTCGGCTACCATTCCCTTGCAGCAACATTCCAGCGCGTCAGGATCGTCGAATTCTTCCACAACGAATCCTTCATCTACACCGGCTGCCAATGATGACGACGACGACGAAGAGATCGACGGAGAGACTCACCAAGGGGTTGGACACCCAAGCAGCTTCTCGGAGGAGCAGCTGAAGTATATGGAGGACCACTTGGTCCAGTTCATGTCCTATCCGAGTCGCAGCAATGAACGGTCAGAATTTTGGCCAGCCTTCTTCCCTCCGTTTTTGGAATTCTTTCCCCTTGCCGACTTCAACCTGCCACCCTCAAACACTGCGCCTCTGCGACCTTTAACGCCTCAAGCGCTAGCAGCCCTGACTGTGGACGATCGACGAAAATACAAGAGGAAGTTGAAATATCGAGAGCGTACTCCGGAAGAGCGATACAAAGATGTACGTGGGTCGGTCTTGTCAGTTTAAACGACAGCACACTGATGGTCTCAAAGATGGTCAAGAGCCATTTTCGATGGCGAGCCGGACGTTATACGCGTAAGGGTTCCAGCAAAGGCATCAACCAGGTCCTCGAGTCTTTCAACAAAGCGGACGGACCACCACGAAAACGACAGCTGTCTCAATTCGTCATGACACATCCAAAGTACCGAGAGCGGGTCAGAGAGGAGTCCGTGGAGTCAGGGAGGGATGATGTGCTGGCGTGCCGTCGAACAGCGGCAGAGACTATAATTGCGAAGATGTCTGAGGAGGAAAGGCAAGAGATGGAGGATGCTGTCAATGAGGAGCATGCTCGAGCGTTGGCAGAATGGAGTGAAAGTACCGGCAAGCCTGCTGGAAAAGGAGCTAAGAAAGGGGCTGCGAAAGGGGCTGCCGTTTCTGCAGATAGTTCCTCTGAGTCTGCCAACAAGAACACGGAGCCTACCCAGGATTCACTCGCAGATCAACTCAAGTAAGTCGTGCTTCATTTCTAATAAAATTCCCAGAACAGTGATAACTTGAAATTGTAGGGCACAGGAAGGATTCGGTGCTACGATGAAGGACTTGTTAAATCACTTGAGGGAAAAGACTGGGCTCTCCTTTGTTTTGATGGCAGGGCAGTCATTGGACGGAAAAGATCAGTTCCGCTCGGTAATGTGAGTAACTCATGATTTGTTTGTTGTCAACATGCTGAAAGCCTAAGCAGAATTGAGTCATGTCCGGAAGGTAACCGGAGCCTAGAACATTTCGACTTCAACTCGTTTCGAGACTTCGGAAAGACGTTCCATAAATGGCTTCGAGAAATTTATTTCCAAAACAACGGTGGCCTGTCTTCCGACGTCCGAGACCTCATTGGTCGTGATGTGGATGACTCTACGTTGACCGTACAACAGATTGAGCAACCTCAGCAGAGTTCAGAGGCGACTTCCCAATCAACCACGAATTCTCGGGCGAAATCAAAGCCGAAGGCCAGGTCCAAGTCGAAGGGAAAGACACAGAAAGGCAGGAAGTCGGATTTGGGGGACATCAGCGACAGCTCCGAGGATGGTGGTAAAGATCAGCACACAGGAGCTGATGGAGAGGAGTACGTTCCTGGAAGCGGAGAGAGGTTGCGGGAGAGCGACGATGTGGAGATGGAGAGGCCTTCGCCCAGCACGCCAGTCAATCCTGGTGCAGAAGACTTGCCTGATGTCGAGATTGGGTCCGCGGAGTTCGAGGCTTTGCCGTACGAAGTAAAACGGGCGTTGAACATGCGACGCAACAAGGACTTTTTGGCCAACCTTACGAAGGAATTAGATCTCCCGGAGTTTATCACAAAGAGCGCGAAGGCAAAGGGCCAGCCACCTAGACCGAGGGCAAAACGGACGAAGAGCACGACTCATGAACCACTGAGAAAGTCTAGTCGAATCAAGCCAAACGTCGTGAGTTCTGTTTTTTTGAGCACCTTTTCGAGTCATGAACAATGTTTTGTTGTAGGACTACCAAGAACCGACTCTGGAGGATCCTGTAGAAGAAGAGGCAGAGAATGTGAGAGGCATCTCCAGTAGCGCTGGGCCTACGATGGACTGGAGATCCCAGCTTCTCGAGGCCCGTGAGCTTTTCATTGCAGATAAGATGGAGGTGAAGGAGATGACGGATTTGGTGGAGAAGTTAACGCCGCAGGGTTCAAAGGCTAGGACTGACTGGGTTGCGCACGTCTCGGCGCTGAGTGAAGCGTCGTTGGACATGGACCCATTGAATACAACTTGGCCCGAGGTACGTGATGAACCTTACCATAACAAATCAAGTGCTAACTGGGTTCAAAGCCGCCGACCACAGATCTCCCAGTTTCGGTATCATCCAAGCCCTTGACAGAAGACGTATCAGTGACCTCTCCCACTCCTGCTACTACACCTACTCCCGCCAGTACACCCAACACAAGAGCTCTGTTGTTACGTGCTCGTCAACTATATATCGATTCCGATGAAGGCGTAACAGAACTCAAGAAAGAGGTGGAAAGACTCACGGCTGCAGGATCTGCGTCGAGAGAGATGTGGGTACAACACATTTCGGCACTTATTGACGCTCGGAGATCAAGGGATGGATTACATCCCCAAGATGAGTGGCCAAAGGTGATTCAATTCTGCATCTTCAGTATTATTACGAAACTCATTGTCTTTCCTAGCCACCGGAAGATGACGGTGATGTGGATGCCGGGTCTGGTGATCACCCAGTTAATAGCCCTGCCACTTCCGTCATACCGTTGCACGTTGAAGATGTGGAGATGGTCGGCATACTCAGCAAGGCATCTTCGGAGGAGAGTGGAGCTTCTGCAGAGCAGGTTTTACCATCTTTGACGTCGGCCGAGTCTCCTCCGAGCGACAGAGACGCTTCTGTGGTGCCATCTGAAGCCCTGCAGCTGGCTAGCCGGGAGATTTGTGCGCTTGATGGCGAGGTGGAGGTACCTGTGGCCAAGTCCACATATGCGATAGAAGGCATCTCAAACGAAGCGTTACGCCGAATGGCCCAAATCTTCCTGGCATCGAAGCACACGCGGGAGTGGAAATCAGTGGTCTATCTATGGCTAGAGGTACAGAACGCATGGGAGAAGAAGGGCTGGACTGACGGCGTAAGTTTGGTTTAGCTTGAACAAGAATGCTTCCGTACTCAAAGGTCTGGACAGAACGCATCGACTCGTGACCGACCTGACGGGTTTATTACATTTGGGAAAGCTGGACGCAATAGGCCCGGTGGTCTGGTGACACCGGGGGACGCTTCACTTGCCAACTTACGGGAAGTTTGGCCAACATGGTGGAGAAACGCTCAGCCCGAGTGGAGAATTCAGCCAGACGGAACTCTTCAGGGTAGAGAAGGAGATTGGAGCGGTTTACGTCTAGCGTCCTCTCGAGGATTTATGATGTTTCTCCTTGGGCTGCGCTGGTGGTATGACCTTGAGGTGTCACAAGCGGAGGACATGCAGGCTGACCTGGAGTTGAATCTCCAACAAGAGGGGTGGAATGGTGCTGTGAAGAGCACCTATAATGTGCTCTTGGCATTGTTAGAGGATGCCGGGTAAGTCGGTCTTTGCCACATATATGTTTGCTGTTTGCTGACACATGCGTCAGAGGAAAAGACGCATTGGGTGTTCTTCAGGAGATTATGGGAGATGCCAGGTAAGTGTTTGGGTGATTTATGTTTATTCAAATCCATTTACATCATACAAATGATAGCACCGCGTCCTCACCGGAAGATGCTCTCTCACAAAGCCTGAAGCGCCAAATTATCGACGATGTTGCAAGTGGTGGTCGTAAGCGTGCGAGGAAGGAGTAGTGTCCATGTATTTTTGAGTACTATGATAGTTTGCCAATGCTACAAATCGTCGAATCTTCGAATCTTATAACTTAGCAAAATTTCAAGTGGGGCACTGACATTGCAATGTTCACGGTAACTTGTCCCTGCGTGTCAGGAAGGTGAGATTGCAATGTCACACTTTGAAGCCACGGTATGTTGCATGTAGGAAAGTGTCAATTGGGACATGAGAATATTAATGGGTTGATAATTAATAGGCGAGTTGCGGGGCATGGAGGATTGCAAGGTCTCGTTTCACTGGTGATTGAAATAGAGTGATACGGGTAAGGAGAGTGACATTGCAATGTTTATGGATAACCGACCCAAGTCTGTACCAAGATGTTGTATCAGAAATAAATGGAGACTGCGAGGGTATACCCCGTAAGTGGCTACCTCTTCCTGAGTGCAATCTTTATAGCTGTAGGGGTTTGTGATTACCAATACTAGTTTAATTTCGTGACCTAGGTTTAAAGAGTGACATTGCAATGTCACCGTAACATTGCAATGTCATGTCATGAATTCTGCGCCGCAACATAGATTTAAACACATAGATTACCCCATCCCATGTCAGCAGATAGCATCCCTTGATTTATTTAATACAGTGCAGAGGTCCAATGTATGTTTTAGTTTTTTTGGGATGGTGTGTGATGACATTTGTGTATAGTGACATTGCAATGTCCCTCAATTGTGCCGAAAGGGGAATGGCCGTGGGATTAATGGTAGCATGTGGGGATTGACCCTTCTATTCCCATCACGCCTACAGTGTCCTCTGGACTAGGCAATGGGCTCACCTACAGGTAATGGCAATGACAATTACTGTACATGATAGAAGGTAACATTGCAATAGTCACCATGGACCTCGGCTATGTACTGCTATGTTAAGTCCAAAAGCGGTATTGCTAACTGGATATGTGTCCATTGCAATGACCTACCTGCTAAGCCTGCTAATGACCTGCTAACCCCCTCTCCAGCCGTACATTGCCTTAACCATGACATTGCAATGATAATATGGATGGCATAACCTGTATCTTTGCAATGGTCCTACAAGGTCGGCTGCGGTATTGTCGTCGTCGATAGCGGCTAGCTCTTCGGCAGTAGGTTCATAGTCCTCGCCTTTGTCAGGTCTGAACCTTCTCAAGTAGCCAGCGACCACCTGAGCAAGGAATTCAGGGCCATAACCTTCATGGACTGCGACGATATATCCTGGAACCTTGCTCTCAAGGTATTCCAGACGGGCACCCTGCTGACGAGGCATAGATGGAGACAAGAAAGGCAGTAGAGGGTAGAGGCAAAGAGTTGATAGAACGATCTCAGTGAAAGACCGAGAGACGGAGCAATCCAAAGGCAACTGCCCAGTGAGTTTCTTACTTTATATAACATATATTTCCAACTGAAATATTCCTCTCCCCAGCGCTTGTTACCTATACCGACGAGATCGTCATCTCACCTGCGGCTGTTACCTTTACCGATCCAAGGAACATGAAAATGCGCCCTTTCCACCCCGTGGACCAGTCTACGCCCAGTCTCCCTCACAAGGATGCCCACCAACTCCCTCTATTTCCGAAACTCCGACGATCAGATCTCACCTACGACCAAAGGCAAATACCTATACCGCTGCTGCTCCCATCACTGCGACCGGCCTGTACCCTGAAACTCAAGATTACGTTCACTCGCATGGGCTTACCCTCTGCGCGTGGAGTCATACCGCCTCTTGGGTCGGCGACAGGTCGCGACCATCAAAGGTAAAAACCTTTCTTTCGTCGGTAATTCGCGTTGCTGATAAATTTCCTCTCAAACCACATGTTCCCAACGGCTCCCTTATCCTCCTCTGCCAATAGCAGCCCTTCGATTTGGTACAGACGCAACGTGAACCATCGCCAACCTTTTTCCGCACAAGCTCAATCCGGATAGATAGGCCTTGTAAGACAGATTCATCTCTCGTCCTGCGCGTTTATTTTCTAACGATATTCCGCCCAGATCCGTCCGATTTCCGCTTGGTCAGCCTGTGGATGAACCGACATACGGCACACCACCTCTTGCTCTCAACCACAACGTCGTTCACCATGGATCAACCTGAAAGTTAGCCATCCCGCCGTATCCACTCGACAGACCACTAATTGTCTATCTTCCCCTAGTTCTACGCGAAACGGAGCACCATATACCGGGCCTAGTTCCTGGTAAGCCACGAGACCCTCGTTTTTACTCTAGGGTTTTTTGTATACTTACACCTCCTTCAGGATACGTGGTAGTCGTAATCACAAGGATCGAAAAGGACCCAACCTTGCCTGAAATGGCCCCGCCACCAGTTCCAGCAGTTGCCATGCCCCCAGTTCCAGCAGTCGTGGATCAACCTGTCGTTGCCCCACAGGCGATTGATATCAACTGGGAAGCGGTGCCGCAGCATCCGGCTCTACCCACTCTACAGTCTTCAGCCCAGTTCAGTAGGGAAATCCCTCATCCGAGGGATTTGCAGCCACGCGATGTACACCATCGCGGCAAATTCTATACCATATTCCGCGGGCGGGAAGTAGGGATCTTTTACGACGTGTGAGTTCAATTTTCAAACATATCTGCCGCTTTATTGACTTCTTGCTTAGATTTACTGAGGTACGCCCTCGCGTGGAAGGTGTGCCTCATTCGCTCAGCAAGAGCTACAAGACTTGGGAAGAGGCCTTGATGGAGTACACCCGGGCCTATACCGGCGAAAAGCGTGGATGGGAGATCGCCGTCATTAATCCAGAGAACGTCGCGTTCCCTCTGGAAGGAGAGACCATGGAAGGTGAAGGGGCTATCAGGTACTGGGCTGATGAAGATAATCAGCGGTCTTCCGGCGTTGTAATCATTAGTGATACCGAGTCCGAGTAGTAGTAGGTAGTACTCAGACACCAGTGTAGAATTCGTGAAAGCGCGTCGTGTTCATTCTAGGCTATCGCAACTGTGAGAGGTGTGTCGGTCATGATTATGTAACGCCAAACGGTTCATTCTTTCTCCCAATCTCCTTCCAGCTCGTTCCCAAAACTTACGACAATCAGAATGTCAGAATCTTTCTGGAATGTCGGATTTACAAAGATGTGACCGATGCCACGGATCGCCATCAGATAGATTCTCTCGATTGTATCCCTCAAACATTCTCTCTCTCAACGCGCTCTCAACCACCATGCGACTCTCGCAGTCGAAGGTCTCTGAGGTTTCCGGTGTGTATTTCTCTTGCCAGAGGTTCAATAGCCATCTAAATCTCTATCTCCAGCTCCCACCGCGTCAGATGCAATCTCACAATTTCAGAATATTGTAAACGGTACGTTTGAAAATTTTTACAGTCGTCTTCCTCCATGAAAACCGCTTTTCCTCAGACCTTTACGAGGCCATTGGACAGGCCAGAGATCAACAGGCCGAGCTACGGGAATCGTTTCTGGTGACAGAAGAGCTCATCCGTGGAATGCTCGACCAGCTCTCAGACCAGATCAATGGACACCACGCAAAGGTGAATCAATGCCTTCAGACTGCGGAAAACACAGGGTCTGCCCTTCGTCATCAACTAGGTTCGTGTCTGCTGCTCATCATTCGCCTGTACGAGTATTAATCAATTTACTTCGTAGACGTTATCCGTGAGCTCCTCAACTCCCAAGACTCCACTGGCGGAACTCGGTCGCGGTCTTCATCTTTCAGCTCAATGGAGACCGACGTCGACAACCTCATCCGAGCTGTGCAGCTCGCTCCGGATGGCACGCCTATACCTCAACTGACTCCGGTCAATAGCACTCCTCGACTCTCTCAATCGGACTCTCAACCGCCGGCCAATTTTCTGTCAACCGCACCCGCGACAGTACCTACAGCCACGCCTGCCTCTCCAATGCGAAGCAGAAATCGCCGAGCTGGTGGACACATGGTTCTTTCGGGTCGTGCAGGAGGACACGGCGTATTCGACAATTGGTGAGCTATACAACCGATTTCACAATACACACTAACACTCGTGCAGGGCTGATGCCAATGACTTGGTCCTAGGTGTTTCTAATCCCATGTATCGTGCTTTCGACCATTATACGCAGGCCAAGGCTGCCTATGACGCTTGCGTCAATTGTGGTCTTGTTGGGACTCTTGTTTTACCGTGGAATCCTAGCACTGAATGGTTCGTTCTGTTTATTGGGGTCTCACCCGGTATTCACCAACGGTTAGTTTACATATTCTTCATTTTCACTCGTCTAATTGCCTACTAGATCAAGCCTTATGCATGCTATCGGTCTTGCTAACTTCGAAAAGCTGACTAGAGAAAACATTAGGCTAGCCTCTTCCAAAGAACAGGCGGAGGCGGTTTGGCGCAGTCATGGTTGTTACAATTAGATATATATACTGTATTGCGATAGCGGTCAATTGATGAATTCTGTGGTCACTATGAATATTTCCGACTGAATTGGAATGGAATCGGAGTGAATGAGCCGCGTTAGTTTGACCAACATACCAAGGAGAGGCGGTGTGGCTGTACCTCGGATGAAGTGGATGTCTAGCATAAATTGAGGTTCTTGCTTCTGCTATGCATTATTTTATCCCAAATTTTTCTTGCTTAGCTTTACTATGCTCAGGTCCTACCATATATGAAAAATCTATAAATTTGAAAAGGTAAGAAACTTTTAGAACTTTGTAGGTCGGAACACGTATAAACTATGCACAATGAGGGTCATGGTCATGTACTTGGGCCCTTCTACGCTCCTGCTAGATTGACCCCCAACCATCAATATCAAAGTCTTTATTAGAACAGGATACAATATTTCTACCTCTAAAGCAGTGTTACCGAGGGATATCGAGGAAATTGCCCTACATCGTATCCTTAGAAGCGCCTGCAAAGCGCCTATGATGGGCTACAAAGCGCCCACACCACCAGCGCCAGATTACATTTTCTCACTCTTCACATGCCTCGTGCAAAACTCTACAAGAGCGACGAGGCCAAAAAAAGGGCAAACCGCGAGAAATCCGCCAGATATTACCGGAGGTGAGCATTCTTTGGTTTGCTCAGTCAAGTTAGTATTAATCTATCAAGGAATCGCGACAATATAAAATCGAAAAATCGCGAGCACATCAAGGATGTGCGCGCTCGGATGAGAAAGCAAATCCAGGCCGAGGAGTACAGATCCATTGTTAAAATAGCAAGGGGTATCAGGCTGACGTTCTATAACCACAGGGTCGCTGAAAGAAGAGCCCGGCGAGAGGAGAAATGGAGGAACAGTACCCAGACAGAGAAGCAGTACTGTGCAACCCATCAGCATTTTGGGTGCGTCTAAGCCTTGCTGTAATGTTCTCTAGTGTTCATGTACTTGGACTACAGGGATTTGCGGTGGCGTATCGGCAGCCTACAGAATACCTTTGACAAGGACTTGGTACCGTCAGCTTACCGTTGGCTAGACAATGTCTATCAAGATTGCCAGCGCAGACTGTCTTCCTCCTCGCCCACGGGTCGATGTCCTCTGGATGAAGCCTCAAATGTGCTTCTTTCGTACATTAGGTCCATGGAGAAACTATCGGATGAAGTTATCAACGCACATGGCGTGGGCAAAGACTGGCGGCGAGCTCGTCAATTCATCAAGCGGGTCAGGCTGCTGCTAGAGTGCTGTTATGACATGGAGATGAAGATACTAGACCCGGATGAATCGTTGGAAGAATCTTACACCCAGGGGCAGTTGGCGTTCCAAAAGCCGAGCAACCGAGCTTGGATAGACGGCTTGAGCCCCCTGCCCGAATAGTACGATCTCGGACAAAGTATTTAGGTTTTACTTCATGACTTGTAGAACTAATGAGATGACCATTGAATCGTGCGCGTGGATAAAAGTACAGACATCGGAGTATGAACGGGTACGGATGTGTGCCGGTGATGGTCGATATCAAATATCATAGGAGGAGTAAAGGATAGTGAACAGCGAGCAAGCATCTGCGTATAGCAGTGAAGTTCTCTGGAATGTGCAGTACGTGAAGGAGTGCTATAAGGGGTATTCAAAGAGCAGGTGTCCGTTGCGGGAACATGAAGCTTGTGGAAAGGTGAAGCATCTTCCTAAGGGCACCAAATGGGTCAAAGTTGAAAGGCAGGGAAAACGATTGCAAAGATTCGTTGTAAAAAAGAGGGCGTAAGTTGGGTTGGACGACGCCGAGTGGACCCTGGTGTATGACGGTGAAACAAGTCAGTAATAGCATCATGATATACCTGAAAGGAGAAGTAAAAAGCTGGCAGCAAGAGACGAACATCCACCAGGGTCCGAATTTCGCGCCTTCGTTGCTCAAGAAGGAGAGGTGGTTAAGCCAGTGGTATGTGACTCACATCTAGCCCGGACGATGCCTGCTCCGTCCTCTGGCGTTCCAATTTTTCCTTCTGTTCCCTGTCCTCTCTCGTTTGAGCCGCTCTTGGTGCTAGAATAGAATGAAGTGAGCAAGTAAGCGTTGGTAGTGGAAAAAGAACAAGTACCTGATGCCTTTGTACGACTTGGGGTGGTCGTAACCCTAGTCCGGCTGAAGGTAAAGCTGTGGAGAGGCCTTCAGATAAGAGAGAGAACACGATGCGGGAAAAGACATACCGGTTGGCCTCTGGTCACCACTGCAGACATTACAGAGAGAACGACGATGATGGTTGATAGCAAGGAGTGACTGCGAGTGTCACAGGTCACGGAGTCACGTTTTCACCTGCACGTTCACAGACCCTGGAATGGCTCCCAAGCACAAACTCAAAGGACGCATTTACCGCGATCGCATTGAAACTGAAGATGATTTCGACATCGACATTATTCCGGCTCGGGAGGAACGTGTCCTGGCGGATGGGCGGAGAGGGGTCATTAACTACTCTCCGGGAAAGGGAAGGTCAGAATGGAATAGGTCGTCAGAGTGGGTTGAGGAGGAGGAGGAGTGGAAAGATTTTGCTTTGGACTCCTCAAATGATCTGTATGATGCAGTTTTAAACGCCGAAATATTCGAGGACGCGGAAGCTCTGGATTCGAAACGGGGAAAGAAGAGGAAGCGCAAGAGTATGCGTGCAGTACAGTCATCCACCACGCCGCGTAACAACATCAGGCTGCGTAACAAAATTGTTCTGCCTCCTGCAGCCTACCCTTCATTTATTTGATGAGTTACACACTTCAAACAATTTTCATAGGAATATTTCCTGTCATTTCTATGCCTTAAAAATGTTCCAAAGAACGCAGGGGTGGTACGGACGATGTACGGACATCTGAAAGGTGGACTTACAATATTCTCACGCTGATTTTGTTTCATTTCGACACCATTCTGCCTCCACTGGCTACACACAATCGATATTGCTTCATGTTTCTTGTTTTACACAAGCTTAAAGGCACAAAGAACATGTTCTGACCCACGATTTTCATGGCACTTGTGGAAGAAGGATGTAACAGGGTGTTTTAAGGTTTTGTTACGCGACCTGGTGGATGACTGTATGTACCTTCATATCACTTTCATCCTTTGCTATGCTAACTTTGAACCAACGTCCTCAGAAACGACCGAATATATTTTGGAAGACGAATTGCAGAGACATTTTCCTTGGGGAACTACTACGATCGAAAGGCCGAGGTGACGTCCGAAAGCAACAACTATGTCCGGACTGTCGTGGTCAGAATCGTCTCGGGCAAGAGGAGGTAGAAGAAATGAATCGAGAAGCTCGATTCAGATGTGTAGACTGCTTTGGTGCCGAAATCGTGTGCCAGGACTGCTGCAAACAACGACACCGCAGGCTTCCGTTTCATAGAATTGAGGTACGTGGCTCTGCAAATGGTTAGTTACCCCAGCTGAGTGTCTCAACAGGAGTGGAATGGAGACTTTTTTCGCCCTACTTCACTGCGTAAATTAGGCGTGTCCATTCAACTCAACCACACGGGATGGAACTGTGCTCGCCCTGTTCATAGCCATTCAAAGCTGCGTATATTGCACACCAACGGCATCCACAAGGTCGACTTGTGGTTCTGTGGCTGCCACAAAAAAATCCCTCATTACCAGCAACTTCTCCGTCGGGGCCTTTATCCAGCGACGGTAACTGAGGGTCGAATCACCACCTGTGCCACTTTCAACTACCTAGATTCGCTTCAGAAGACATCGTTCACCACGAAAGGTTCGACACACGATTTCTACCGAGCACTGGAGAAGCTCACCGATGGTACTGGCCTCAAGGTGCCTAAGTCGAGATACCGGCCTTTGCTCATGATGATTAGGCAGTGGAGGCATCTCAAGATGGTGCTCTGGAGCGGTGGCGCTCATGACCCGGATGGCGTAGAAGGAATTGCTGGAGACGTAGTAAATCAGAGGCAGAAAGAGGGTCGGTTGATTGTTCGATGCCCGTCATGCCCTTGGCCGGGAATCAATTTACCCTTTGGTTGGGAGGAGACGTCTCAGGCGTAAGTTGTTATTGAATGTAGACTCTCTACTGAAACTGACAGCGTCCATTAGATTTTTGTACCAGCTGTGCCTTTGCATAGACGCTAATTTTCGTCTAAAGGAACAGCTGGTTTCCTCTCACTCTCGAGACCCTTCGCTCAACGACGGTCTCGGTATTTTCGTGAAACGGCGTGAATATGAGAAGTATGCCCTGCAAAATCCGGAAGGGGACGAGGTAGCCAAACACTTTGTGCATTTGATCATTGCTCACTGTTGTGAATAGATTACAACTTGTGTGCCTCTAGCGGCACTGGCGAAGCAAAATACGAAGTTCTCAAAGGGCCTTCGTTATACTGGGGTTGGAGGCGTGTGCTGCGGAAGATCGGACATGTTCGTAAAACTGGGTAACCTCCACAAAGGCGAACGGTACGTTTCATACAAGTTGATGCTATTGAGCGATTGCCTGAGACTTAGATAACTTTCAGGTATCGCAATATGGATTACATACTGGGTGTTGCGATGCGAGATTTCATGCAGCTGCTCGCAGCCCTGCTGGTCTATGACATCGCATGCCAGTGGTTCATACATTTTTACCAGCGTGTGTCAGATTGGCCGGAAGAAATCGATTTTCCCTCGTCGGATTCCATGGAGGTTAGGCCGGCTATTGGCAAGCTACATGAGCCAGGTCATAAGCAAGGAGGAGACCATCAGCAATATAATCTCAACCTGATTGACGGGAGCGGCCACACCGACGGCGAGAGTATGGAGCGGCTTTGGGGCGAACATAACAATCTTGGAAACTCTACCAAGACCATGGGACCTGGGTCTCGGGAGGACTACATTGACTCACATGTTGGGTCTTGGAACAACGACAAGTACATGTCCATGGGTGCGTTTGAAACAGGTTCAAGAATGTATTACCAACTAACTCTTACTCGCGGAAAATAGGGAAGACTCTCGCACGTAGACGGAAGGACGCCGTGAAAGATCGCAATCTGCAAACCGTAGCTCACGAAGAGCTGACCGCCAATCTGCCTCAAGAACTGGTCGAACAGTGGGAGGCTATGTGCGTTCAATGGGAGGCTGCTCCTTACCCCAAAAAAAACGTCGCAAATCCCTACCACATAGAGGAAGAATGTGAGCTCGGATTGTTTAGTTGCTCTGATATCAACATTAACGAAAGATTTCGCTGTACCAGTCATCAGTGAGCAGAAGGCCCTTCAAGAACTGGCAGTAGAGGAGGAGAAACGGCTGAAAATGGGAGGTAGTCAGCACCACGCAGTATCAGCGGCTGGTTTCATCGTAATGGGACTGGAGATTCGGGATTCACAGTGCGTGTGATGATTTTCTTTGATTATTCTGGTGCTCATATCAGGAACTTGCAGAACAAAGTTGGTCCAACGCCGTGAAGATCAGAAACGTGAGGGTACAATCAAACAATCCCGCAAGCTGACTGATCAGCGAAACGCGCTACGACGACGTCTCCGAGTCTTCCAGGACATCCAGCCCATCTACATGCCGGGTTTGGCGCAGCACTTGACAGACGCGAAGGACACAGATTTTGACATCGAAGAGCATCCGGAGCATACCAAACTGTGGCTCCCTTCGGAATTGCCTAGCGATCGCATCGACGTCATCTGCTCAGCTGGCTTGCGCACTGCGGAGGCCAAGCTGCAGCATGCCAGATGCTACGACTCCCTGCATGGTGTTCGACACACGCTTCGCGTCAAGACCAGAATGATGTTGTTCAAAAATACCAACGTACGGGGTCAACGGCAGTCCGGCAAGTCTAGGGAAGTCATCAACCGCGTGGTACGAAGAGCTAAGTGGTATGCCGCAAGGTATCGAGAGGCTCGTAAAGCGTATCTTCGGCTGGCAGGACCAGGAAATTGGGAGAGGTCGTTGAGGCCGTTGAGGAACGAAGATATTCGGAGCTACCGTGATCCGGGTATGATCAAGGCAGAAAGTGGCAGGAAAGGGACCATGGAGGAAGATACAGAGGAACAAGAACGGCTTGACAAGTTCCGAGAGGTGTGTTCTAGGGAGGATGAAGATCGTGATGACGACCTGCGGAACGACGACGACCTCGATCTCATTCATCCGGATCGGCAAGAATGGGAACATCGCAGCAAATTCGGTACCGGTGAAACGCGCAAAGAGCTGTCCTGGATTTGGCTATCTGGAGGCGGGATTGATGTCGAGGATGGAGCAGATGAGAACAGCAATGAAGTGCTGCGTACGGAGTGGTGCAAAAGCCGTGCTAGAGCGAGACGGGCCAAGGAGGAGGTGTTATTGGTTCAAGAGGAAATGCGTCGGACTCTGGAGTACCTTGAATGGAGAGCTCAGCAATGGGAGGCTTGTGGCGAAGAAACGTTGAACCGAGAAGATGCAGAGCAAGAGGGATCGCGTGCGTATGCACTAGCCCAAGCGGAATTGCAGAGAGCATTAAAGGATGCGTTCACGGTCGAGTGGAAGAAGCCATTGGAGGTCGTTGAGAGATCGGAGGTGAAGGCGCTGAAAGGTATTGTAAGGGATGATGTGAATGTCGATGGATCCTTGGATGAGAGTTCTTCAGATGATGGTAGTGATTCAGACGAAGAAGAGGAGGATGAGCATAGCTTTTATGATGGTCTTGATGGGGGAACAGATTTTGAAGGGACAGACGGCGACGAGAGCGTGAAGGAGTGGGATCCAGAGGTTGATGGATTCTGATGCTTCTGTAGAGATATATTCCGGTTCTGCGTGGTTTATTGTTGTTATGCGTGTAGATTCTGCTCGAATTGTTGGCTGCCTGTATGTTTGTTCTCAATGTGTTGAATTAAACTTAATACTCCATGATATATCGGAGTAATAGTATAGTGGCTTTGGCACCGGGGTTGTCTGTGAGGTCACCTGTTCAATCCTGTCCCTGGCTTTTTACCTGTGTTTCCGGCCTCGTTAGGACAACCTTCTATCATGTAATTCCCATATTTGGAACAGGTAATTAGCTTCCATGTTGTGTTCCAGTCAACTGGTAACTACCTTGTATAGAGTGTTTCTGGAGACTCTAAGGCTGGCAGGAGACTGAACCATCGGGATAGCGTTCATCCGCCGTCAAGACCAAAGAGTCGCTGCGTCAATCGGTCAACGGCTAGCTCTCGCCATGACCAATTGCTGGTGTACTGGGAACGGTGGTCTGAGGTGTTGCGGTTGGTAATAGAGGGACAATGTTCGTGGCAAGGTCCTATTGACTTCCTCAATCCTGATTGGCGTATAAAAGGATAAACGGCGTGAACGTCCTTTCAGGTTGGGGTAGAATATGACTTACTCTGGATCTCCGCTTCAAGCTGTTTGGATCCTGAACAGTGCGTCTGCTTGAGCGACGTTGCGTCGAATCGTTTGTATCTTGTCCACAATTTCTTTACGCCAACTCTAAAGCTTGGAGCAGTGCCTCATCCGATGTTGCTTGCTGGTTCATCATGGTAAAGCGCCGTTTTTGTGACGGAAGTCACGCTGTGACTTCCGTCTTGTTCATACTCAGGCCCTCACTTTTGAATCCTGTAACCAACATGGCTTCTTTTCATGGAGATCACGACCCGTCTGCGCTCTTTCATGAAATCTATGCCTTGGTATACGTCTTTTATTGCTGACGAGAAACATCGGTTGAGTATTTTGCCTGATGACTGAAGGTGCGAGGCTTGATATACTCCCTAATTGTTCTAAACGTTTTTGGTCAGCCACGCGCGAAGTTCTTCTCTGCATTACAAGAATCTTGCGCAATCCCAGTTCAATTGCAGTTCTTTCACACGAGTCTTCTGTCCGGAATCGACAGCAATCAGCGGGTCCCGTCATGGCGTTGTTTTTGGGTTTCGTTTCCTTGATGTGGCATCCATGATTCACTCGAATGGTTAGGTTTTAGTGTCATCATGATTTTTTTATTCATGTACTAGCTTCTCATTTTGGAAATTTTGCTATACGTTTTTGATTTTTTGTAATTTACTTGTTCATGGGTGTGCCGGATGGTAAGTTCCACCGTGGGTGAGTTGTTTTTAATCTATTTTTTTTTTTGAGCTTTTAGGAGGAGGTGGTTTCTGTTGTAATGTTGTGTATTTTGGGTTAGGAGTTTTCTTGTAGAGGTGTCTTCTGTTCATTGAGGGCTTGGTGGCGGTGTGGTTATTTGAGTGACTGAAGGGATTGTTGTTAGTGGTTTTTCTGTCATGATGCTGACACCATTAGATTGAAGAGACTTTGATTTTATTGAGGTCAGGCGATTCGTCATGACTTTTTTATGGTGTACGATAAGCTTACTAAGCGCAGCTATGAGGTTGACATGCGTTTAACGATGGTAATCTCTTGGCTTTTCATCTTTTTTCTTGGTGTTGAGTTATTGCAATATTTTTATAGTGTTGGCTTGATAATAGGAGGAGGACGATATACCGTTGCGGGGGACTGCATCTGCGACCTGGACCTTGTTTTGGTTGATCACCCCACCGTTTCTCGGTATTCTTTTGATAAAACGACACTGAAGCTGGTGAGTGCATTTGCGTTCGGTTCAGCTGGTGTAACACATCTCCCTAGTTGGTATTTCGGCACTTACGAGAAGGGTGGTTGGCCGCTATGATACGGAATGTTGCTGAACAGTTACGGAGGCCCCAGGGCGTGATTGCTCCCCTCCTGAGCGTTAGACGAGGCTGCAACAAGCCAGGTTGTCGTCTGTTACACGCTGCTTTCCGGCAATTGCACACGTTGCTGACAGAAGGGATACCATTACCCTCAACAGCAACTCCACAATTTCGAGGCAGCTGCCTTTTATATGAATTGGCTCTTACAGGGCAACAAGGACTTTCTGACAGCAGCAAGGATCTGTACCATTGTTTACCTCGTAAGTGTTTCCTGCTTTGTGTTGTCTTCACTCGCAGTAAATCTCTGTTAGGAATGGAAAAATGCAAAGCTATGCTTGACTTTACCAAGCCGTTCCAGTCCGTGGACGACCTCGATGTATACCAGCTGCGCCAACCCTTGTTCACGCCTTGCGATATATCCGCTAATTTTCTCATGCGACTTCACAGCCAATCGTGTAAAACAGGCGACTGACCTTGTGAAAGGTGGGATTTTACGTACTCCCCCAGAAATTTTTGCTGTATTTCTTGTATTGTTAGGCTTGGTTTCATTTTGGTAACATTCGTCCTCCAGTACTCAAAAGGGTGGAGTCTTTTCTGTGGAATGAATTGTTTCATATGGCGCGTGGCGTTATCAACGTCCAGTCAGTCTTGCGGCATTTTGACCGCGTACTTCCCTTGCTCGACGGGGCAGGCAGCGAATCAGCGTTCTTCCTCCCTCGTGAGGTTTCTTCTGCCTCGAACATTAGCACTATTCTGATTACTCGCTTTCACCGGTACAGGTGCGGGTATTGCGTCTTCTCCACCTCCTGCTCTTTCGATAGCGATCTGCCAACGGAACTCGGGGCACTGTTGAAGCACAAGGTGAGTAAGGAATTTGTCGCTGTCGGACGTCAAATCAGACTTGTTCAACAGATACTCTTCCCCCAGAGCAGTCAGCTCCGATGTTGTTTCCCACCGATTTCGATTGGGCCAAGCTCGCTGATGACATTCATGCTATTTCAACAAATGATTTCTTATGCAAGCGGCGATCCGGAGCCCGCGGACCTGTCCTAGCTATGTTGAGCCGTTGCGTCCGACGGGTGACTGAACCAAGCGTGGTGGTGACTGAACCAAACACAGTGGTGACTGACCCGAACTGTCCTAGCTATGGTGAGCCTGTGCGTCGAGGTGACTGAACCAAGCGGTGGTGGTGACTGAACCAAACACAGTGGTGACTGGACCAGATGCGGCAGTGATTGATCCAAACACGGTGACGAACCAGAGGCAGTGGTCACTGGTCCAGAGGTGGTGGTGACCGACCCAGACGCGGTCATGACTGACCCAATCACGGTGATGAACCACAAGCGGTGGTGACAGATCAAGACCCGGTGGTAACCGAGCCATGCGTCGACAAGATGAACCATGTGTGGGAGGTGACGGTGGAAAATAGTCGCAAGAGGAAGAAGAAGACCCGCCTCTCCTTCACAGACGGATCGTAAACTCCGCGATCGTATGTCGTCTCTTATACAGAAGATGCCATCATGTGGATCCTTGCGAAGCGCAGACCTCTTCAAACTTCAAGTGAAGGTGTTACTAAAAATGATTTCACTGAACATGTGGCACGCCCGCTGGTTCCTGTTACTACAAAAAGGTCAGTGCTTATTTTGTGATATATGTGCATCCTCATTAGTCCTTATCAGCGTATACTCGGGCAACACTACTTGTTCGCCACCAAAGCGGTTCGATCATCGTTTACCAACCAGCGTTTTATGTATGTGCATCAACAGGTATTGCGTACGTGACCTAATTGGTTTCTTAGGCCAGAGAAACTGTCGTTTTGTTCGATACACTGGTTGAACGTGCGCTCTGTACCAACGCTCATGTGGCATGCATCCTCCGGCGCAGGCTCACCAACTTTCGGTATGAGGCTCTTGCGACAGAACACATAGAACGTTCTGCGAAAGAGGCTTTTAGGATTGGGGGGGGTGTTGGAGTATACGGAGGTGGTTTCCATTTAACGGCGGATCGAGGTCTCCTGTCGTCGATGCTCAGGTACAACCATATTGTGGTTCATCAGGTCGGCACCCCCGTGGCTATCGATGCTGCTTTCCTATCTCGTCTAGGCTCGACAACTTGTCAACGTGCTGTTCATGGTCCGTCCCTTCCCTGTTCGATCTTTTGGTTATTCACGTCAGCTATCTACTAGATCTATCAATTCGCGGTGATACAGAAGGTCACGCGACCACGTTGTTTCCGCCTTTCCTGGATGTTGTCGCTCAATTTCACGCTGGTCGCATGGCAAAGTATTGAACATGGTTGGACATACCTGGCACGGACGGACCGCTTGTCACCCCTCTCGTTTCCAGCAACTTGTATTCTCTACCGTTATACCCTTGGCTTCACGAGGTTCAAGTCTTGCCAAATCATGTGCCTGGATGTGATATTTACTGGCATTTGCTGGCCACGCCGATGCTCACCACCCTTCACATGTCGATGCCAACGGTTTCGCACACGAATTGTACGTGGAGTCCGGAGCAAAGCTTGTGTTTCTTGGGTCACCCGATAACACGGATATCGATTTCATGTCTCAAGCTAATGCTTTCGAGCATTTCGAATTTGACATGAGTAGTGCTGACTCGCAAAACGTGAAAGCTGTTCTACTGTTGTCCGGCGATCGACTGTATGTGCCGCTGAACTTCGTGTTTGTAATACACTAATATTTGCCTTTATAGATTCTGTGCCGTGTACGCCGCACATTGTGTTCACCCTCGAACCTTCGCTGTGTCATGGTTCGCACTTCTACTCCGCGACATGTATCGAGAGGTCATCTTGGGGCATCATTCACACCTTCTTTCGGGACTTTCATATCACCAACCAGACCACCCTGTGTTCCTGACCTCTTGGTGAGGATGCTGGTTCATTGGCACGACGTGATTACCCAGACCGGTCCAAGGTTTCTGGAAAGATGCCAGTCGACACGAGCCTATTGCAGTGGATCACGTTCCCAGCATCGCGTGCATGGAGGGCTTTATACAGTGGTTTTCTATGTTCAGTCTAATGGAATTTGGCACAATTCTCGTTGCTGACCGATACGACGAAAGGGATCCGCGTTCCTCACCGAAATGGAGGAAACGTTTGCCGAGATGCGTGTGCTATGTCGCGAGTGCATCGAGCGTCTTGACGAGCTTGTTAGCGTCACTCGCAGAAGGGGCTCTGCAGTCGTCTCTATTTCCACCTCGCTCGAGCATTTCTAGTCCAGCAGTCGGTGGCCTTGGTCAAAACAGCATCAATAGCAAAGCACTCCTTGAAGACACCTACGAGAGTGGAATCTTTTCTTCTTGCCGACATGGAGAGAGACCCGGTAGTGTTGGCAGAAATTCTTAAAATTCGTGCAGGCAAGAAGGTCAAGTATGGACAATGGGCTGGATCTTACATTGGCAGATTGTGAACGCTTCCGGTGGGCTTTTGAATGTGTTGTGGAAGAACATTGGGTGTTTGATGATCGTGACTCAGTGGAAATTCCTCCTCCCCTAAACGACGCCGTGTTGTTTCCGCGGTCGAAGTAGAGTCCTCGCCGTAACATGACACTTACGTACTCTATATTTCCTGTATCACGTGCCGTTCGAATATCAGTTGGTTGATTTTGTTTTTGACAGTCCCTTCGTTGTCCTTCGACGGTTCGATATGCTTCCCCTTATAATGCAGTTCTGCTGTGAGTAGTTTTATCTTTTTCCGTCTCTCGGAATGTTGGTTGAACGGTCTACCATAGACACCCTTAAACCTGTGTCTTTGTCTCGAGCATGGACTCTGCGCTTGCAGATGTTGGTGATGATTTCATACTCGGTGGGTTTTGAATGTCTCTTTCACGGAACGCTACTTATATTCTGGGACTGTAGCCGTTAATTTGTCTGATGTCGCGTCCAGACCTTGGTTTCCTACCGCTTTACCATTGCCAGCGCGACTTATTTGTTCATCGTGAACGAATAGTCAATCGCGGGCATGCCATTTACGATGGCATCTTCTCCAGAGGTGTATACAACACCTCATTAACGCGTCTATCCAATTCCCTTCAGTACCAACTACATGGGTAACCCGCCTATGTTTTTCTGCACCCATCAATCACTGTCCGTACGTGCTCGTCAACTCAAGTGATCGTGTTGTTGTCTTCCAATTCTCGTACCTATTCGTCGTCCTATGCTAGCGTGGTGACATCCACGATTGCTCAACGCTCGGCTTCAACTGTATTGTCGACGCCCCACTCTGTTATCGAGGACCTTTGGTACCTATTCTTCTTGCTTCAGCGGTCCCTACTTCAGATGATGGTGTATATTTATGCTTGCCCGTGTTACCCTGCAACGCCGCATGACCTGGCACGCTATTCGCGAATGTCAGTTCCTCCGTAAATTGCGTGCTTAAACCGATTACGAGTCCAAATGCTTTCCTTTGACCAGTCTCACGCACGTCGACTGAGAATCCCTTTTATGCTACCTCAATTTGCGAATATATTATGTTTCTATCCGATTCATATGCTCTCTGAACAGTTCTTTGGAAAGAGTTATCTATGGTGTTGGATATCCGTTTGAATACTGTTGAGTATGGTGTGTTGTTACAATCCGGAGTCCGTCTTTCCTGTTGTCTACTCAGAGACCATCGTCAACCCTGTACTTTGGTGCCCCATCGAGCATGGAACCATATGCAATCAATCGCTTTGATACTGTTGCTGACGGCCTGCAATCGCTCCAATTTGTCATGCACGGCCCCCCCCAAGCTGCAACACCCTTTCGTAGCAACGAATATATGCTTGTTCGGGCTCCGTTGCGCGTCCTGTGGCGGCTTTGACGTTGTGGGAAGCTCGCTCTATTGCTGTAGCGCACGGAGCACCGACAGATGTTGCTCTTGCTCCTTGTTTGTTGGAACAATTTTTCGACACCCATGACTGTACCATTTGTGCAACGACTGTTTCTGTGTTCAAGTCATTGGATAACAGTATACCCCTTTCTCCTCCTAAGATTGTCGGTGGAGGGCGTGCCAGACATTTGGTCCCCGCCGATATCCTAGAACCTTTTTTTGTCCCCCACCCTGCCTCTCTTCCTACAGTTTACTCTCTATTCGCGGTATCGTTTCCTTTCTCATGGCGTACCTCGTAATGTGTTGTGTCAAGTCACTCCAGATACGCTTTTGACTGACATTCCTGTCCCAGTACTTCTCCCGAATATTACCTTGACCGACGCTCGAAAGGTCGCCCTTATTCACAACATCAAGGGCGCTTCGAAAATGACCTTGCCTCAGCTCATGCAACAGTTCGCGAACCACTATTGCCCAAATTGTACTGGAGCACTAACTCTGTTTGCTGTTGACGACCCTCTTGTGATTCAACCTCCTTCCATCAACAGGCCTCTGGCACCATCCGCATCGACATCTGATCGCATGTCACTGTTCCTATCGAACCCATTGTCTGGTCTAACAAACCAAAAACAACGACCCAGAGCGTGAGCCTCTACTAGTTCCCGCACCAACAGCAGATTTGGGTTCCACTTCGCCTGGCTCAATTGCAAATCCTGAATACGTCTACCCTCCGGCCCGTTGAATGACAGTGTTGTCGCAGATATCATCGCCTCAGCGTGTGCCAAGCAAGACAAAGCTCGCATTGAAGAGGAGGCTGCGCAGTCTGCGGTCAATTGCGTCTCAAATCTGAGATGTCGACCTTGAGAAAAGCAGACTTCTTCGAGTACTCGACTCTGAGGGTGTCACAAGGAAAGAAAGACTCTCACCAACCGATCCAGTGCTTCCTATCAGTGGTCCTGTCGTCTCATCCCCATCCTTGCACAAATTGTGTAAGCAGTGTCGTGCATCTTGAGCAAAGGCAATGTACCAAAGAACGCATGGCAACTGGTCTCTGGCTTGCGAAGTTCCAGAAGTACTGGCGCAACCTTCGCTACGTGGAAAAGCTGGTAGTCGCCAGAGTGCGACATACAGCTGTGATATCAAGATAGCCACTGAGGTCGTAAGAT